>QANZ01031737.1:13848-25919 GCA_003254925.1 Chamaecrista fasciculata | reverse complement strand
ATTTTCGCTTAAAAATTAAGTTATGGTATTTAATAACGTGAATTTATTAATAGGATTTTTTAAAAATATAAAATTGAATTTTACATATAGATTTTGTATCACTTATCTATATTCGTATCATTTAAATTTCTAGCAGTCTTCACCTTCATGTATTTTATTCGTACACTAGAATTTATTTTTTAAAAAAAATAGACTTTTTTGCATATGAAATGCTTAAAAAACATAAAAGTAGAGGAACACAAGTTTTTAATAGTGATATGATCATATGAATGTAGAAATGAATTCTAGTCCTTTTCATTCTTCATAACATATACAAAGATTTTTAGCAGTATTCTAGCTAGATCTAACTAAATACAAGTAGAAGCTAAACATAACTTGCAAAAGCGCATTTTTGGTCTCTAAGCTTTACATTAATTGTCAATTTTGTCCCAAATGTTTCACATTTTGGTCAATTTTAACCTTTGCTCTTATTTTAGCCAAAAATTAATGACCGACTCTATAATGGATGGTAAAAAGAAACTCAAATTGAAAAAATATGATAAAGTCTGTCGTTAATTTATTAAAAGAAGTTAGTCTATCGATAAAATTAACTAAAATGTGAAACATTGAGGATGAAATTGACCGTAAAAAAAAAAAAGAAAATATGGGGACATAATCGACAGTTAATGTAAAGTGTTAAGACTAAAATGGTGCTTTAGAACGCACATACTGAAAGAGCTTGTAGGACATATTCTTCTCCTTAAATACTTCACCATCATCCTATAAGCCAATTAGTGAGAAGAATTGAAGTAGGTTAGAAGGAAGATGATTAGACATTTAATTAATATAAACTCGGAAGGAACAATCATAGAAAATTTCTCTCTTTCTTAAGCTCAATTTTCCCTCTCTCCTTCTCTTGCTTCCATCTTCTCCCACAAAGTGCTTTCTCTTTCTCATGTGCGCAAAGCCAACGATAAATTTAGTGTTTATATATAGATTAGAGACAACAAATAGGAGCATATATAAGAAACACCCATGGACACATATAGATATATATTTGAAGAAATCAATGATATACTAGATGTATACCTTTGATATATCATTGATTTGATATTAAAATTTAATAAGCCTCAACATCTATGTACTTCTGATCTTCATCTTCTCCAAGAACTTTCTGAGACCCTACTGCCATAGTTTTCACGCTTTGAAGAATTTGAAGATTGATATGTGGTACCACACCATAAGAAGAAAGATATAAATATATAAATATATATATATATATAGCGGTCAATAACATTAGACCATTTGATTTTAAATACTATGTATCTAGACAAAAATGAAACATTAAAATTGAAGCAAGCAAAAAGGAAAGGAAAAAAAATATCTAGATACAAAATATTCAAGAGTCAATATAATACAAAAATTTATGGGATTAATTAAGCCATTATCAAAAATGTAACATTTGAAGGATATTTTTAACCGATAGAAAATGCCTCCTAAATACCTAGTATATAAAATTAAATGAGCCAATACCGTTGATCATCAAAAAGCTAATGTCGTTGATAGTTAAAAGAGCTAGTGTCGTTGATCATCAGAAAAAAGTCGTTGATCATTAAAAGAGCTAATAATGTTGATCGTCAAAAAAGCCGATATCATTAATCGTTAAAAGAGCCAATATCATTGATAGTAAAAAAAAGTAAATGCCATTATGATCAGTAAAAGAACTAACTTTGTTGATAGTAAAAATAAGTCAATGTTAGTGATCAGTAAAAGAGCTAACTTTGTTGATAGTAAAGATAAGTCAATGTCGTTGATCGTTAAAAGAGCCAATATTGTTGCTCGTCCAAAAAGTCAACTTCGTTAATTATTAAAAGAGTTAATATCGTTGATAAATAAAAAAAGTCAATGTTGTTGATCATTAAAAGAGTTAATTTCGTTGATCATAAAACAAGTAACTACCCTAACTATATATATATATATATATATATGTATGTGTGTGTGTGTCGTTGATCATCAGAAAAGGTCGTTGATCATTAAAAGAGTTAGTAATTTTGATCGTCAAAATAGTCGATATCATTAATCGTTAAAAGAGCCAATATCAGTGATAGTAAAAAAAATCAACGTCATTGATCAATAAAAGAGCTAACATCGTTAATTGTAAAAAAAAGCCAATGTCGTCGATTATTACAAGAGTCAATATTATTGATTGTTAAAATTAAAGATCCAATGTCATTAATCATTAAAAGAGCTAGTGTCGTTTATTGTCAAAAGAGTTGATAAACATCGTTGATTGTCAAAAAAAACCAATGCTGTTGATCATTAAAAGAGCCAATATCATTTCTTGTCCAAATGTCAACATCGTTAATCGTTAAAAGAGCTAATATCGTTGATCATGAAAAAATGTCAATGTTGTTGATCATTAAAAGAGCTAATAGTGTTGATCGTAGAAAAGGCCAATATCATTAATCTTTAAAAGAGTCAATATTTTTGACAATAAAAAAGAAGTCAATGTCGTTGATTAATAATAGAGCTAATTAACATTCTTAGTCGTCAGAAAAACCAATGTTGATGATCATTAAAAGAGTCAATATTGTTGATTTCAATAAAGCCAATGTCGTTAATCATTAAAACAGTTAGTACTATGGTTGATTGTCAAAAGAGCTAATAATATCGTTGCTTGTTCAAAAAGTCAACGTCGTTGATCGTTAAAAGAGCTAATAACGTTGATCATCATAAAGTCAATGTTGTTAATCATTAAAAGAGTTAATCACGTTGATCATAAAAAGACATAATTACCTTAATTTTATTTATGTATATATATATCTTTCGTCTGGGGGTGTAATATATACCACCACATCAATGTTTCATATTCTTTGAAAAGTGTCAACTATGGAGAAAGGGTCTCAGAAAACATTAAAAATTGAAAAGAAGACCATAAAGACTTGAGCACATAGATATATATTTGTGCTTATGCCCAATATCTATCACTCCATATCGATCAAATCAATGAAATACCAAAGATATATACATACAGGTACCACATATATGTTTGTACTCTTTCATAAGCTCCTTATTTGTTGTCTCTTATTTATTTTTAAACTATACATCTGTAATTTGCTCAACAGGCACAGGAGGAGGAGCAAGTAGTAGCAGACTAATGGAAAATCACCATGGACTTTGTGTATTAGTGATGCTTCTTCTTTAATTAAATGCCTAATTATAGTTTTGTGAAGATGTCCTCTTCTCATCACATGCCTCTTCTCATCATCACACATGTCTCCGTCTGATGATCTGAAGATGAATTATTAGGACAAGAAAGAAAAAAGACAAGAAGTTTTTTCTTCACTTTTTTCAGAGAAATGGAGATAGAAAATTTCTGAAGTTAGTTGACATGAATATTATTACAAATGGTTAAGTTTTTTACTTTTTGACTTGAAAGGAAAAGCATGAGAAGAAATACAAGAAAAGGGGAGAAGTAGAAAGTGGAATGGGAGATATATTTTGTGGGACTCTAATATAGGATTCGTTATGTTCAAATTTAATTGGTATTTAGTTAGATCTAGTTTTAGAGTGCTAAAATCTATGTAAATGTGCTTTAGAACTTAGAAGAATGAATATGTGTCAATGATTCAATTACATTTTCATAAAGGTCAAAATCTCAAATTGGTCCAAACTATATGGAGTGAATTTCAAATTAATCCTAAATTTTTCTTTTGTTTCACATTAGTCTTATATTTTTTCATAATTTCACAAATTGAAATTGGACGGCCTAGTCTATGTAAAACACCCCTATAGTCCCATAAAAACTCAAAGGTAGAAATTAAGTTTTTTATGTAAGAAAAGTTATATTTAACATTATGTCTTAATTTATATATTTTTAATGAACAAAATAAAATTGCAGTAAGTCATTGAAAAAGAACTTAACCACGTATTATATTTCTGGTAAAAAAAATTTTTTTAGCCGTTAAATATATCATAAAAGCTAAAATTATCGATTTATTACTGGAAAAAAATTATCTTTTAGCCTTTAAATATATCGTAAAAGGCTAAAATTATCGATTTATTCCTGGTAAAAATTTATTTTTTAGCCTTTAAATATATCCTAAAAGGCTAAAATTATCGATTCACCACGAATATATTGAAAATATATTTTTGATTCATAATTATATTTATAAATACTAATTATTTAGTCTTGAAAAGAAATATTTTGGAGATTAAATAATGAAAAATTTAAAAATAATTATGAATAAAAAACTTATTTTTAATATTTAGAGATTAAATTATATTATAATTTAAGATAAATAAAAAGAATATATATATATATATATTTCTTTTTAAATATAATTTGAAATAAAGCTCAACTTTACTAATTTCAAAAACGTGAAAAAATAAAAAGAGTAGAAAAGAGAACCACACCCTCTGCTTTCACTTTGACCTAACAATATTGTTGCATTTTCTTTTTTTCTTTTTTTTTTGGTGAGAAACCATATTGTTGCATTTTCGTTTTGCTGGTTTGTGGTGCGTTTTGCAAGTTTATTTTTTTTTTCTCTCTCTTGCATGTTTATGATGATTCGTTAGTTCTTGACAATATATGATAGTTATAGATGTATTTTGCTGTGGAAAAACCCCAAATCATGTTCTTGATATCTCTAAAAAAAAGTAAATACCACCTCTTAGTCTTTTGCGAAAATTTGTGGTTTATTGGATAGTCTTGAATTTGGCGATTTTAACCTTAATTGATAGCTTGTTTTAGCTTATTAAACACCTATAACAAGTTTTGAAAAACAAACCCATTGTGAAAACTAAAAGTTTAATGGATGTTCAGATTTTACAATGCTGTGAAAGTATGTGAAATACTGAAATAATGATGGTTTGACTTACAACATGTATTTGGTTATGGATTGATTTACTGACACTCTAATTTTGTATTTTAAAGCTCCCAAATGATAACCCAAGTATTTTGAATAGATTAGTGCTTGAGCTTATATATTTAAGTACTAGAGTTACAAAATTAAAGGCCTAAGTTGGACTCTTGAATGGTATGAGTATGCTATATATTAGTGAAGAACCAAAGAAGTGAATTTATGAACTTGTACTTAAGCTAGTAAAATTTTGATCTTAAGTTTTGCATGTTTTAAGTCCAGTTTACATGTTATAATCCCTAAAAGTTATGAAATCAATACATTTTAGTCCTTTTGTCTCTGCAAGTTATTCTTTAAAAATTGGACTTAAGCACTAAGTTGTATTGTCTACACGACTTTCAAGGATTAAAGTGTGTAAATTAAACTTTCAAGGATTGGTTTCTCAACCGGTGTATCTTTCATAGAGCAAATTGTATGTTTATTTAATTTTTTAAAGATACTAGCAGTGTCATGTCTTGTTTGTTGTTATTTTCTTTTAAGAAAAATGAACAAATCCCTTGTGGTTTGGTAGGTGAGTGACATGGCAGAGCCTCTGAAGATTCCAATTATGAATAACCTCACTATGGTTTTAGATTCCAATAATACAATATGACTACTAAAACTTGTCTTGGTTAATATTCTGTCTTTGTTATTTTTCATAGTGATTATATACAGAAGTTCAGATTTATACCTAGCCTCGTTCCTAGTTAAATACATATTTTTTGTGGCATGGAGATTGATTATGTTTATTGCTAGGGTTTGTTGGTTGCACCAACCCCATACATAGGATCAATATTGCTTCAAACAAGCTGCCATTTCAGCATCTTTCCATTACAACAACTTTGAAATTGTGGAATCAAAAACAAATGCAAATGTAAGGATTCTTTTTTTTCTTAATATATATATATATATATGTGTGTGTGTGTGTGTACATGTAGGAGTTATTTCTAGTTGTGTCAATGTTTTCCTATTTTCTTTTCTTTGAGCCATTACAGAGCATAATTCGCTAGTCAATTGATGGTTAAAGAAAGTTAAAACTGAATGGCAAACATGATCGGTGCATAGGTAACATATAATTGAGAAACCTTTTACACCTGAAAAATAAATTTCTAATTGACATCAAGATAAGGAAACATGAACTGACAAGAAAAAGTGCAATAATGCTTCTTTTTTTTTGGCCAGAGTGCAATAATGCTTCTGATGCACCCCTCAACTGAAGAGGCCAATTTCGTGAAGAAAGTAAATTTTAATGTTAGTACAAAATAAATAAACTGTTGGTATACTAAGACATATGATGTGGCCACTCTCTCCTACATGACAAAAACAATGGATTCTCTCTTACTTGGCAAAAACGGTTGACTCTCTTCTTCTTCTCAGTCTTTAAATTTGTCTCCAAATCATGATTTAGTTTTTGACTATTGAAAATATATTTTCTGACCGTTTATTATTTACAAATAAGTTTTCTCGAAAGTTTTAAGACAAATTCAAAGACATTAAATATAAATTTTCTCAGTAATCAAACATAATCTATTAACTATAAAGTGGAAGCCTAGTTATTATTAATATTTTTATCACTTTGATTCAACTATTTCAGTACTTCGTTGTCCCTTTTTTTCAAATCATTTATGTGGAGTTTGGTTTATGGCTTTGGAAAAATTTATGTGAAAGGAAGAAACAGGAAAACCAAAACCATCCAACACTTGCCGAGGTCCTAATACTCAAAATGATTGATAGATCATATCGTGAAACATTGGAAATGTAGTGCGAGAAATCACATAGATTATTTGATGTTTTTGACTAGGATTGAGGGTTTGTTTGGGACGGAGTTAAATCTCCTTTTATCTCTTAGTACTCATTTAATACTTGAGCTACAGTATAATAATCTGTTTGTTTTACCGTTATATTCTCCTCTTTTATTTTTCACATTTATCACTCATTTATTTTCCCAAATTATCTCAACTCAACTACCTATAATTCCCTATAAAATACTCAAAGGACATATTTGTAAATTGCATATTAAAATACCCTTATTTATTACTTTTACAACTTTCTCCCTCCATTCATCATTTCTTACTATTTTCTTTTCTCTTTTTTTTTTTACTCACACCCCCTCTCTCGCACTCACACACACATACAGGGGGAATGGATCATCTCCGGTATTTTCTCTCTCCATTCTCTCCATTTTATTCAATCACAGCCATTCAAGTAATCTGACCGCTACGAAAAGAGCCACGTCGCCCCTAGCATCAAATCAGACCTTTTTTCTTTTTGGTTTTTTTATTTCAAATGCCACCCGAAACGCACACGCACATGCACATATGAATGGAGAGAATTTTCTTGACTAAAACCTTATTTTGGTCCCTCACATATTATCTTTTCTCAATTTGGTCCTTCTTAAAATTTGCTTCTCAATTTGGTCTCTTACAAATGTTTTTGTTATCAAAGTTAGTCCCTCCATTCAATTTTTAACAAAGTTGATGATGTGTCAAGTTAAATGATAAGTATTACATTTTTTTCATGTTTAATTTTTCTTTCTCAATTTAATCCTTCAAAAATATTTATGTTATTAAAGTTACTCCTTCCATCAAATTGTTAACGAAGTTGATATTGGGGCACTATTATAATTAAAGTTAATCCCTCTATCATCATTTAACTTGACACATCACTAACTCTGTTAAAAATTGAATGGAGGAGCTAACTTTAATAATAACAAAAACATTTATAAGAGACCAAATTGAGAAGAAAATTTTAAGAAGGACCAAATTGAGAAACATATAATATGTGAGGGACCAAAATAAGGTTTTACAATTTGGTCCTGTTTAAATTTACTTTCTTAATTTAATCCCTCAAAAATATTTCGGTTATTAAAGTTACTCCTTCCATCAAATTTTTAACGAAGTTAATACTGTCGCACTATTATAATTAAGGCAAAAGATCTATTGGTGCCCCTAACGTTTGAGGTCAGTTTCAGTTATGTCTCTAACGTTTATTTTGTGTCAGTTATGCCCCCAACGTTTCACATTGGTGTCAATTATTCAATTATACCCTAACCTCAATTTTTTTGGGCCAAAGTCTTATTTTGGTCCCTCAAGTTTGCTCAAAGTTTCGTTTTGGTCCCTCAACTCAAAGAATCATCATCTTCACTACCACCACCACCACAATCGAAAGCATTGTTTACCCGCCGGAAAAACTCCATTTTCGCACTATCCTGAGCTCTGTTTTATTCATCTCTTTCACAAGTTTTGGTTACAAGACACCATACAATTGATTTTATGTATTAATTTCTAAGATTGAACTCAAAAACACAAAAAAGGCGAAGAACACGGACCAAAACAAAGTTTGAAGAAAAAGCTCGATTTTGCCTCAATCGTGTATGTTTCTTGAAATTAGTTGTTGGAGTTTTATTTCTGAAACCTAAGGACCATTTTCCCCAAACAAAGTTTCACTACTAGAAAATTTTAATTTTGTGACAGAAAAATCCGTCACTAAATCATGAATTTCGTCACAAAACAATGATTTAGTGACGGATACGTCCGTCACAAAATCCGACGCTAAAACACGCGTCACTAAATTCTTGTGACGGATGAAGTTGTCGTCACTAAATTTGTGACAGAAAAATCCGTCACAAAGTTGTCACTATTCTTAATCAACATTGTGAAAAATGTGTTCCTTTTTGTGACAGAATATCCGTCACAAATTAGTCTCTAAATTTTCATCACAAATTTATCTTGAAATTTCCGTCACAAATTTTCGTCACAAACCTATCTATGTTTTCATCATAACTATGTTTATACTTTCATCACAAATCTAACACAATTTATTGCAAGTTGTCATAAAAAGTTATAAATATCATTCATTTACAAATTGGAAAGGTACAAATAAAAAATCTAATACATGTGAATGAACCAACTAGCCTTGTCCAACTACAATTAATACAACTAGCCTTGTCTAAAATTGTTAGAACTTGCACATTGGTGATCTTCATGTGAATGAAACATCATATTTGTTGCCAAGAGTTTTTGCACCAATCCTTCTAACACTTGTACTTTGTTTTTGAGTTGTTGCCTCACTTGTTCCATCATCCAATGTGTAGCTGGAGCCTTTTAGAGCATTTTCAAACTTCTCCTAAAATACGTGAAACCAAACAAATACTGAACAATAGAAAAATAACGTCAAAAAGCACCTAAATGTTACATAAAGATCTTCATATACCAAAATATCAAACCAACAATTGTTGTATAGTTCAAAAATTGGGTAGGGAAAGTTAATGAAAAATGGAAGATAGCCATATCACTTATAGTGCACAAAATAATAGAATTAAGTGAGCAATATCATGTTTCCTCATTAGTTGGAAGCAAGTCATATCACTAGCAATATCAAACCAGCAATAGTATTCAACTAGAGTGTTTCCACGTTAATTGGAAGTAAGCCATATCACCATAATGCAAGAGCATAAAAAAGAAAAACCTAGACATTATTACCATATATGTACAAATTATTTTAATGAGAACATTGTTAATTACCTAGCAAGTAATGAAATTATCCATCAAAGATGAAGTGTTTATGCATCTAGCATAATACAGTGCTACCTCAAGGCATAAATGAAGATAATGCTTTTGAATGACCTATGAAGGCTTCATGTGACAACATGGCTCCTCTAAGTATAACCAAGATCCTTATATATCATGATAGGACAAAAAACAAAGAAAATTAAACATTTTATCAAGGAAAAGTGATGGACATCATTGATATGACATATACCAAGAAAACATCAAATAGCATATATATATTAACTAATCCCTTGGCAAGAGAACGCATTTCATTTGAGCATAAATAGTGTAGATGGCACGCCCAATTTCACCAAATTGCCCAAACTAATTACTCTACAAAATGGACACCGACCAATCTATACAAGAGCAATTATTTTAGAGCTAGCACTTAAAATTTTACATGAAGGTACATTAAAGTATTCCACTCATCAAGCAATATTCCTTGATTCTAGAGGTTGTCATAATCACTATTTGTCTGATCAATATTCCATTAAATTCTTTAGAAGACTAAATGGCTTATGTTAGTTATGTTACCTTTAGAAAATCATAGGTAGAACAACAGAGCTCCGATAGTTCTAGGAAGAAATTCTGCAAATGTAGCTGACAAATATGATTCTGATACCTTTCACCATAGAGAACAAAGCAAGAAATGTATTCAGCAAATTGAATTCATATAAACAAAGCCAATAAAGGCATTTAGCCCTTTCACCAAACCACAGACAGAATCATTACAAACATAAAAAACACCATAAACATGGTATCAGATGAAGAACAACTTTAATAGTCAAAAGCTATTGAAACTTTACTATAAACCATGTAAAACAAGAAATGGAATATACAATAAAATTTTACCAATAGATTTGCTACAGAAATTCTACCAGCCAATACATAGAAACCATGTCATCTCAATTCCAAGTTATCAATGGCTGGTGAGCAATCTTTAATACACTGCATGAGCAAACTTTGTTGTGAGGACAGTGGCATTTAAAGCTATCAACAAGTAATACTTACTTTAGTCTTTCCATCTTATGATTTAGAAGCAAGCATCTTAGAATCCCTGCTAAAATCTACAAAGTACTACATTATCATGCATCATGAATATTTCTGGGACTTTCATAACACATAAGGAAAATACTCAAGACAAAGGATTAAATTTGATGGTACACAGTATACAAGACACTTTCTAATTAAAAGTGAGATAGGAACCTAAAAGTGAGGCTTGTGCCTTTACTTGCCTACAAATATATTCTCCTCTATCTAGCCATACCTTGTATAAAGTATCATGACAACAAGACTACTGATTTACATCCAAACCAAATGCAAAAGCTATAATCCTTGATACTTCTTTCCTCGATCGCTTCTCTGTATGCACCATAACATAAACAGAAATATGAAGTATCAGTATTCTTTCCTCTTTTATGCTACTATATATATTCTAATAAATCACCTTAATAACCCAATATCAATAAAATATAATGCAATTTTAAGTCATCATACATTCTAGTTTAAGAATTGAACCAGACTCCAGTTCAATAATGAAGCAAATTCTGGTTCAAAAAAGAACCAATTTTTGGTTCAAAATTGAACCAGTTTAATTACTTTTTGACTAATCCTTTAATAGGTGGTAATGAGGCGAACAACTTTGTTAATTAACTCAACAACACTTAGAATTCTAAAGGAAAGCTATTTCATCAGAATCTTGTAATTGGATCTTTGTTTTCTAAAAGCAATTGGCACACATACAATGTCACCATAGTAGTATATTAAAAATTTTAAAATTATATTCCTCACTAGCTCCCTCAAAATTTCACACAAACGATATCATGGAAATGGTGACACAGTGCAGAAGAAAATGGTCATCTCCTTCATAATACTTTTTACAAACTTCATATTTTCTGTCTATTATAATAATGTAGGAAAAAATAATATGCCAGCAAAATTTTGAACATCCAATATTCAATGATCTAGAAGGAAAACATAGAATTACAAAAATTACAAGAAATGAAAAGATTGAGGCAAAATTAGGCATGAATGATGAAAATCAAACCTAATGATCCAAGGGCTCAATCAGACAACTCCAAAATTAGCGTCTCACGAGCCAAGCCCAAACAGAGGATGAAGGACCTAGGTAGAACGAAGAAGAAAAAGAAGTCAAATCAGGATTGGGAATGCGAAAAATAGAGAACCAAGACTAGAAAAGAAAACAAAAACTAATGGTCGTTTTCGATGCCAACTCAGAGAAGATGAGAGACGCCGTCGTTTTCCACCCTTCTCTGAGTTCTTACCATCGCTGCCTGGAGGAGACGCGGTCGCTGCCTGAATGAGCCGCCGTCGCTGCCTGGAGGAGCCGCCGTCGCTGCCTGGAGGAGTCGTCGCGCTGCTTGGATAGAAGTAGGTGCTGAGGGGAACTTTAGGGTAAAGATGAGTTGGCTTAGATGCAAAGATGAGAGAACTCAGAGAAGGGTGGAAATTGGAAATGGGAAGCTAGGGTAGATACGTGAAAGAAGCTCTTGGGGAAAAATTTAGGAAAGTTTGAGTGAAAAATTTTTGGAGGGTATATTTTACTGAAAAATTTTAGAAGTGCGGGAGAATTTTTTTTGGAAAATATTTTTTAATTTCATTTAAATAAAATAAAAAAAAA
>QANZ01031737.1:0-13162 GCA_003254925.1 Chamaecrista fasciculata | reverse complement strand
TCATGTGTGTATACTCCTCAACAGAATGGTATTGTGGAGAGAAAGCACAAGCATTTGTTGCAGGTTGCTAGGGCTTTGATTTTTCAGTCAGGGTTGCCAATCAAGTTCTGGTCTGATAGTGTTTTGACAGCAACCTTCATTATCAACAGACTTCCGTCAGCTATTTTGGGATGGAAATCTCCATATGAGCTTCTTTATGGTAAACAACCAGATTTTGATAGAATGAAGAGTTTTGGTTGTCTATGTTATGCGTCTAACACGTTGCCTTTGAAGTACATCTCTTAAGAGCTTTATTATAAATAGCTCTATTTTGTACTTAATTCATATGAGTGAAATACATATTTCAGATATATTTTCTTGCTTCCCTATTCTCTGTTCAATTTTACAACCGTTTGTTTTCGCTTCCGCCTTCAGTATTATATATTCTTATATATATCTTTAGTTGGTTGTAATTTTGGCCATCAAAAGGGACTTGAAGTTTTTAGGACTAAACTGTAATTTAAAATGGACGAAAGACTAATGGTGGAAGATTTTCAAAACATATGTGACCAAATTTGAGAAAAAAAAAGATACAGGACTGATTTGGGACATGGAGCGAGCAAAGATACAGGACCAAATTCGAGAAAAAAAAAGATATAGGACTTATTTGGGACCTGAAGCAAAGTTACAGGACCAAATTCGCACTTTGAGCTACGTTTTTTTTCCTGCTGTCCCACAATATAAGCCATTGATCAGATCATGAGGTCAAAATTATGCAACGTTTCACACATAATTCTTTTTACATTTACACCCAATCTTTTTCCCCCAATACTGCATATTCCTTTCGTCGTTATGCTGAAACTGAACCTCACTCTCAATTCTCAATCTCCATTGACCCATGGACTCCATATTCCCAAGATATGGAGACAAAGGCGATGAACAAACGGCGAGTTCAACAGCGGCGACGTTCGGCAAAAGCGAGCGACGGCGATATCAGAAACAAGTAGTTTTTCGACTTATTCGTTTGAAATCAAAATTGTTTTCATGTTATAATTGCACTATATATATATATTAAAATATCAAAGAATTAACGATAAATTACACTTTGGTATGCCGTTTTATAAATTAATCTGACTTTGGTTGGTATCATGAAAGTCATGTTTTTTTTAGAGTGACACGTAGGCACCTTGTTATTTGCACCATTAAGATTTTGGTAACTTGTGTTAGGAATTATTATTATTAATAATAATATTATTATATTGTTATCATTATGAAAATAGACGATGGTTATTTTGTTATTTTGGTAACTTGTATAAGATTGTTATTTTGTTTCCTTTTTTAATTGTTGTCAAGACTACTTATTTAGCAAGATTATTTGAATTATATATTTTTGTTATTCTCACAATCTATTTGAGACATCTTTCAGATTTGCAATTGATTTTTAGAATACTTGATTAAAATTTGATTAGATATTTTAAATTAATGATTCATGTACTCCCCGCATTTGCTGATTGAATAATATGAATGAGTTCCCCTTAAAAAAAATCTCAACACTTTATTCTTGAATTCTATGAATCGATTTCACATTGGTATCTTGTTGTATGCACCGATTTCATTTTGGTACCATATTCTTTTACAATTTGTTATTATGTTAAGGTACTTAAATTTTAACGGTGCACATGGTACCAAACTAAAGTAAAATTAGTCGGATAGCAAATTGCAATTTGCCCTAAAATTAACGAAGAGTTGAGGTTGAGGAGCATTAACTCTCGTGGTTTGTGTGATGTGCCGCCGGTTATACTTGCTATTATTGATTATACGTTACGTTCCCCCAAAAATATTAAATATCTTGAGAATACAATGTACCTAGGAAGCATGGACACTGACACGGACACGGGACACGACACGGACACGGACACAGCGACACGCTAGACTATCAAAATTACGCGACACGACACGGCATACATTTATATATAAAAATAATTAAATATTCATAATTTTTAATGAAAAATTTAAAAATTACAAGTTTTATTCATAATATATGTCATATGTATTATTATTTTCTCTTATATGTCATGTTAAAGTCACAAAAACTTGATTTATATTTTAAAATTTATGAATATGTGTCGTGTCAGTGTCGTACGGGTGTCGGACACCGACACGTGTCCGACACGGCGACACGCCCTCAAAATGAAGTGTCCATGCTTCTTAGCAATGTACAAATAATACCACCACACTCCCTCAATAACTCCATATTCCTTTCTCTCTCTCTCTGTTCTCTTCGACTCCTCAGACCTCATTCTTCAATTATTCTTCTTCTTCTTCTTGTGAAAGCCATTTTTCCCAATATAATGAAGAAGCAACATCGATCTAATTTTCCAGCCTCATCCTCCTCCATTATGAATCTCAAGCTCTTCAATAACAACAACGTTGTATTATTGCAACATCTCCTAAACTTGCTCTGTTTTGTTCTAGTCTTCGCCTCTGGTTTACTCATCGGAATCACTCTCTCTTTCTACCTCCAACACATTTCCTTAACCTTCCAATTCCATCATCCTCACTCGTTTTTCCCATCATCCTCTAATAACATTTCATCATCATCATCACATCCCACAAAAACTGTACAATCCTTGAGTTACAAAACCCGAATTGGGTTAAAAGAATTCATGAACCCTTCTAAGGAGGCAATAATGCATGACATGAGTGATCAAGAACTTCTATGGAAAGCCTCCATGGTTCCTAGGATTCCACAAATCCCATTCAAATACACTCCAAAAGTTGCATTTTTGTTTCTCACCAAAGGTCCTCTCCCATTGGCTCCTCTTTGGGAGACATTCTTCAAATCAAATCAAGGTTTCTATTCTATCTATGTCCATTCACCTCCCTCTTTCAATCAATCTCTTGATCTTCCTCAATCCTCTGTCTTTTATGGCCGAACAATCCCAAGCAAGGTCAGTACTTTAATTTCTTTTCTCAAATTTGACTGTTCATTCCTGCCTTTGACTTTGACACTTTTCCAACTAGTAAATTTTTTACCATTCTTGATCATGATAATTAAATATTCATTCACGTTTAATCTACAACCTCCTTATTAATTAATTAATTACAGTCATGTTACTTCTCAATTACCTATACATATATTAGCTTTGTTTTCTACTAGTTGTGTGTATTAGGTGTGTTCGTTGGGCGGTTTGGGCGGTTTAAAAGGATTTTTCAAACCGAACCAATAATTAAATTTCATTCATCAAACCAAACCAAACCGAACCAATAAAAAGCGGTTTGGGCGGTTTGNATTCTTAATATTGAATATTGTATCTATGAGTAATAGTGTATGAATTACCCAATGAGAATATGAGGTATATAACTATATATATATAAGTAAATAAGAGTTTTAGCGGTTTGGCGGTTTGGTTCGGTTTGTACGACATCTAAACCAAACCAAACCGTTTATCTATCGGTTTGGTTCAATTTGGTTTGGTTCGATCAATCGGTTTGTTTCGGTTTTGAACACCCTACTGTGTATAATTATATACTGAATGTGTTATAGGGTGTTATTAATTGATTTTGACATTTGAGAAATGAGTTGTTTACGCCTAATTTAGTGGATACTACAATACAGAACGCGTGATTTTGCTTTTCAATGTCGTGCTAGCCTGTAAAATTATACAGTTATACACGTATACAAGTTTAGTCGTGTCAAATTTTTGGAAAACACATTCTCTACGTTTAGAGAGATTGGTGCACTTAGTGACATAATAAAAAAGAGAAGGATGTGATCCCACACACTTAGGTAAATGTCAAATTTGTTTTCTTATTTCTAATTCTTAAATATTTGCATACATATGAGTAGACAATGCCGCCACTACGTGTACCAACCAACTATAGTTCAAATAATTGTGGTGTGTATATGAATATAGATATACTCCCTCTGATTCTATATATCTAGTGTTTAAGGTTTCTACACACAGATTAAGAAAATGATTAGCTAACATAGAATGAAGAGAAAAATGAAGTAAAATGACNTTGACATTCTGTTTCAGATTTCAACGTCTGTAGTCATATATGTATTCGTATTGTTCTTTGTTTCTCTTCGTGTTGTTAACTGGTAGACAACTACTTGAGCATTTTTTAAGGAATCTTAGCGACTTAGAATATGTTTATTATTTTTGTTTCCGCCTTCATGATCTTCGCTGTATTATTTTTTTGGCTTAAGTGCAATTTTGGTCCCCTAACTTTTGCAAAGGTCTCAATTTGGTCCCCTAACTTTTTTTGTTGCAATTTTGGTCCCTTAACTTTCGCAAAGGTCTCAATTTGGTCCCCTAACTTTCTTTGTTGCAATTTTGGTCCCTTAACTTTCGCAAAGGTCTCAATTTGGTCCCCTAACTTTCGCAAAGGTCTCAATTTAGCCCCCTAACTTTTTTTGTTGCAATTTTGGTCTCCTAACTCTTGAAAACGTTTCACTATTGGTCCCAAGTGCACTTCCAAGTCATGAAAACATCTCCGCATAATGGTCCTTTTTTAATCCACTTCACCCATATTTGTCACGTCATCAGCCAACTCAGCCTGCCAGATCGGCACTAACGGCAGATAATGGATGGAAAAAGTGCACTTGGGACCAACAGTGAGACGCTTTCAAAAGTTAGGGGACCAAAATTGCAACAAAAAAAGTTAGGGGACCAAATTGAGACCTTTGCGAAAGTTAGGGGACCAAAATTGCAACAAAAAAAGTTAGGGGACCAAATTGAGACCTTTGCGAAAGTTAGGGGACCAAAATTGCAACAAAAAAAGTTAGGGGACCAAATTGAGACCTTTGCGAAAGTTAAGGGACCAAAATTGCAACAAAAAAAGTTAGGGGACCAAATTGAGACCTTTACGAAAGTTAAGGGACCAAAATTGCAACAAAAAAAGTTAGGGGACCAAATTGAGCCCTTTGCGAAAGTTAGGGGACCAAAATTGCAACAAAAAAAGTTAGAGGACCAAATTGAGACCTTTGCGAAAGTTAAGGGACCAAAATTGCACTTAAGCCTATTTTTTTTAAAAAAAATTTGCTTAGTTGAATAGGTCAAAGTTTCTACCAATGAAAGCTAGACATTTTGTCATAAGTGTTTTCTGGGGGCAGCTGCATTTGGAATTGAATGACTACTTGCTTGTGAAATGGGGCTTTTGAAAGATAATATTTATAACTACAGCAAACCCTGCGAATGATTACTCCCAGTATCTATATGAAAATATATATATATATATATATTTGCATCAATTCAATAAATTACTAAAAATCCAATTTGTTTCTAGAAATATTGTGCTTGGAAAATCCTGTAAATTGAAAATGGAAACTCATATATATACTGGGAAGTTAATCACAAAGAAATATAGTAATTGAAAATTTACCATAATGGAACTAACTAATTAATAATTAGTTGGTCCACTGAATCTCTGAATTAGAGGTTGGCTGTGGAAGCAATCTGTTCCATACTTTTCTTTGATTCTACTCCTTTTCAGCTCCATGGAGAATTCTATTCTCTACAACTCCCAACTCCCAAAGCTTACTTTCCCATATCCCCATGGACTTTCTTCAAACTCTTCTCAATTCCTTTCTTCACACTTTGCCTTCCCGTCAATATATACACCAACGAATCTAAAAAGTAATCTCAAATTTTAATTCGGAGAAGATTTTTTATTTGGTCCTTAAATTTACACCGAGTCAACTAACTAGTCATTGGATAATTGAAATACACGATTTGGTCTTTGAAATATTTTCAATTATCAGTTATTTGATCCTTAGTGACAATTTGATCATTGAATTTGAACTAATTTTATATCTTTTAGCCCATGAATTTATGCTAAATTAATACTATTTGGTTTCTAAATTTGAACTAATTTTATACTTTTTGGACTATGAAATTATACTAAATTTACACTATTTAGTCTTTGTATTTGTACGGAATTTATATTTTTTTTGTCCCTGAATTTGATCATAGGACCAAATTGTTGACAATTACAATAATTCAAAAACTGATAGTATATTTTGATTATTTAAGAATGGATCAATTTATTGTGGGTAAATTTTAGAAGAAATAGTAAGCTTTCTCTTTAATTTGTTTTATTTTACTTGGGCCTATAATTTAGCCCATTTTGATTGTTTTCCACAGGAGGTTCGTTGGGGTGAGTTCAACATGATAGAAGCAGAGAGACGCCTATTAGCCAACGCACTTTTGGACTTCACAAACCAACGTTTCGTTCTTCTCTCTGAGTCATGCATTCCTCTCTTCAATTTCTCCACCATCTACTCCTACCTCATCAACTCCACCAAAACCTACGTGGAGGCCTACGATTTGCCAGGCCCAACGGGCCGTGGACGTTACAGCCCAAGAATGAAGCCAATGGTTAGGTTAGACCAGTGGAGAAAAGGGTCCCAATGGTTCCAAATAGACCGACCCTTAGCCATTGAAATAGTGTCTGACCACAAATACTTTGGTGTGTTCAAGAGGCATTGTAAGGGTTCGTGTTATGGGGATGAGCATTACTTGCCTACACTTGTGAGTATTAAGTTTTGGAAGACCAATTCTAATAGGACTTTGACTTGGGTTGACTGGTCAAAGGGTGGGCCACATCCCTCTAGATATTTGAGAACTCACATCACTCAGGAATTCTTGGAGGGGTTAAGGTATGGGAATGGAAGCACGTGTTTGTATAATGGGGAGACCATCACCAATGTTTGTCATTTGTTTGCTAGGAAGTTCACGCTTCATGCTTTGGATAGACTCCTTAGGTTTGCTCCTAAGATAATGCACTTCAATACTTGATTTTCAACTTCATGCTACAATTCTTTTTTGAATTAGGACAAGTTTTTTTTTTTCAATCAACAGATAGAAGATACATTTACAGAATATAGTTGAATTGTAAGAAAAAGTGCCTTTGTTGGTTTTTCTTACTGAAAAACATGGTGATAAAATGCTTTCAAAAGAATTTTGGACAATTATTTTGGTTTGTGATATTGATGTGTGTATAGATACTGATTCTAAAAGCAGTGACCACACACTTATATTCGCACGTGGAAATTGCTATCCTCAAATATACATTTCCTTGAGAAATAAACAAAAATTTTATTACAGCAGTTTGGTGATATAACCTCTCTGTGTGTGGTGATTATTGCTTTAGATGGCAACACAGTACATATCAAGAATCAGTATCCTTTGAATCTAATTTCTTCGCATCTCACATGTCAGTTCTCTATAAGTTGGCCAGAACAGTGGACGATAAAATAAATTTGGTTGTTTCTAACCTAGTTTAAGAAGTGAAACTAGGCAAAATAATACTAATAATGTCATCAACAAGTAAGTCCACTCATATTTCTTCACTGGGAAACGATATGGCGAAACCTCGCAGCCTTCTCCAGATGATCTCTCAGACAAGAATCACAAATATTAATCAAAAGATATCAAAATTTCCAAAACGTGCAAAGACATGAAATACATGGGAGACTGATCTAATATAATCACAGTGAGTAAAAGCTAGCCTACTACTTTCCAAGTAGAAGTGACTTGATGATAGTGTCAGCCATTCCATCGGCATGGGGGAACATGTGACCAGCACCTGGAAGCTCGTGATAGTGAATCCATGGAATGCTTTGTGCAATGTAACGTTGCAGAGTAACAGGACTAAGCAAATCTTCGTCTCCTTGCCATATATGGACTGTACCTTCATTTGTTTGGAATGGGTTTTCCAGATCAAGAGGACTGAATTCCCAGGTCCCGAATCCGATATTCATGTCTAGATGGATGGATTCATATTCCCCCTGCTGTCTTACTTGGGCCTGTAGGAGCAACATAAGAGCATGGCATTAAGTCTCTATTGAGGAAACGGAGTAGATGTTTTCCGGTGAAAAGGTTCATGTCCTTTTACCCAAAAAAAATAAGAAGTTTGTGTCTATGATTCTAGAGGAGTTCAGATGTACATACTAAAAGGGTGGCAATCAAAGTGAACAGATGCAATTGCAATTGTCAGATGGTACGTTGACCCAATAAATTAATAGGCATACCGCAAAAGCTTTATTAACCCACACACAAGTAACAAGTCATATGCTTGAAAATTTCAATTTAATACATGGAGATGCATCATAAATTTGGAAACACATCTCTGTAGACAAACAATTGGAGTTCATAGCATGGGAGGGAGAAAAAGAGATCAATGTGGAACAAGACAAAAATGCTTTTCAGACAGATTCACATGCTATGCCAAAACCACAGTTGCAAATCTTTAGTTTGTTTTAATATATATGTGTGTGTGTGTGTGTGTGTGTGTGTGTGTGTGTGTGTGCAAAGCAGTAAGAATGGTTTACAACTGAATTCAACAGATGCAAACATTCAAGCAGCATTGAAGAGTTGAAGAATCACACTTGCTTGCAATGATTAAGTTCAGAGAAAATGTTCCACACACCTGATCTTTGGAAAAAAACAATTAACAAACAAATTTAAGGACAAATTTGCATAAATTCATCCCACCTATTTATGTGTTACATATCACTGAATGATTATCAAGTATTGCCTTACATTTATAGCTAGCATTCAGAAAAGGAATACAGTTCCAGTAACAGCCTAAGGGCAGGACAGGGTACGTACCATATAACTCTTTCTTTCATTTAGCTTAGGCATGAGTTCTTTGTCCTGACGGGAAAGAACATCCGGACTATGATAAACCACGCTAGATGCTGGGAACCATCTTTGAGTGTTCCACCAGTATGTTAACCAAGGGATGTAGTGAGAAACACGAACTGCCCATTGGTCTTGCAGTTTTTGTTGGTGATAAGCTTCCTTAGTTAAGTTTGCAGGGAGACCAGCCCACCAGTAATTGACAACTGGGGCAATGAGCCCTGCACCTGCGAGCCTGCCAGCATTGCAAAATAAAAAAAAATTACGAAAGGAAAAAGTGTTTGACAAAAAAACTCTCACAACATTAGCATACAGGTAACTGCTGAAGTAAACATGCTAAAAGATACGTGAAAGTCTAGAAATAGATGCATTTAGCGCTTTTATTTTATGTCAACTGATCTACAACTAAGCAGACAAACATACCTGTGGGGTATATACTTAAGGCAGCTCCAAATATACTCTCCGCCCATTGAGAAACCAATGACATAAAATTTGGAACCTAATCCCAACTGATCAGCAAGCTCTTCGATATCTAAGACTAGGCTCTTCACAGTTCGTTTTGGATCAGGATCGCTTTCTCCATAACCAGGTCTATCAAAAGACACGATGTAGACACCCATTTCTTCAGCAATTTTCTGGAAAAATCCACCATTGATATAAATTAGAGAGTGCTGTAAAAGAAAAAATATCAAAATGTAAAAGAAACATTTACCGGTGATAGGTTTTTAGCAACAACTGCATCATGCCTGCAAGAGTCAAAACCATGGACATAGATAATTTTATAGTTTGCTGCATCTTTTGAGACACCATACTCTTGGTATGCCAAATGCCTTCCATCTCTTAGTTTGATTCTTGGGGCTGTTATAGGTGGTCCATGACTAGAGCCACATACTTTAGCAGGAGGAGGTTGAATAGCCTGATAAGCCCATGCTAGAAACCCAATAAACAACACTGCTAGAGCAGACTTAAGCATTCCTGAGAGATTATAGTATTAGAATATGAAAGTAGACAGCATTTAAAAAGAGAAAATGGTACATGCAGGATAAGTTCTATATCTCCAAACCACAAACTTAAATAAAGAAAATATAAGCCCCAGGGATCCCATCAAAATTTGGATGATGAAGTACAGACATGGGAAAAGAAGGATCATAACTTATGGACGACAACTGATACCAAAAGGGAAGGCAGGGAATTCACAAAGTGCAGTACATTTTCAAGCCCTCTAGTTTCTTATTGAAAAATTGAAGACAGTTAAGTTCACATTCAACACCTAACAAACATCAATCTTTACCTATCTTTGTTAGGACTAACTGTCTAACATAAATGATTATGACTAGTGACAACAACTGATTAATAAAGAAAACTCGTGATTGTTCAAAAAATAAAGACAACTCACATTCAACACCTAACAAACATCAATCTTTACCTATCTTTGTTAGGACTAACTGTCTAACATAAATGATTATGACTAGTGACAACAACTGATTAATAAAGAAAACTCGTGATTGTTCAAAAAATAAAGACAACTCACATAAGCGTTTGCTCTTTATTTTTTTCATCCGAAAAAGTTTTCATATTTGATTTACATTAATTAGCATTGGTAAAAATGAGGACAGTTAGTTGAAAGATTTCATTAGCACAGGAGCAGTAGGACCACAAAACTTCAACTTCCAATTTAAGGGATGCTAAACTCTAAACATTTAGGTTTCCCAGCAAGAAAACCAAATCGTCGACAAGCCTCAGAGGAGTGAAGTCCAAATCACATAAGGTCCCAGCAGAAATAAAGTATAAATTGAATTTCTACAAATATAGTTCACATTAATTGAGGTTTACTATTTCGATTTAAATGATGGCAAGTGAGATTCAAACTTGGGAGATCGAATGAAAAGAAGAAAGAATGGCACCTGAAGGAATCGGAATGGAAGAGTTTTTCTTGGGTCTTCGGGTGTGAGCCCTGGCTGATGCTGCAGATATTTTTCGGCTCACTCCGCTCGCCATGTTCTCCCACGACTGTACTCACCAACAGAATCACCTTTCGTTCTCAGCTACAAATATACTCTGATCTTAGTGTTTCGAAGGAATGAACAACAGACGAGGCTTCAAACCAAAGCTCAAAAGGTAAAAGTCAATTTGAGAGCTGTTAGAAGGAACTTAAGTTGTCCTATCTGAACAGACTGCATGGAATTCAGTTAATAATAAATCCAAATCAGAAAAATGAAGATTGAAGAACAGAGATGCAGAATCAAGGAAGCCCAGAATCAAAGATTGAAGAAGTGAAGAATGGCACATACCTAGGATCGAAGCGTCAAACCAAGACAACCTGAGAAAGAGCTGCGATATTGAGATCGATTACTGAGGAAGGAAAGAATGGACGAGAGTACCAGACATCTAGGGATTTCAGATTTGGGGGTTTTTTGGGTCAAATCTTTGTGTAAGATCATTTGATACTTTCAAGTTACAAGATTAAAATATAATTATTTTTTTTGGCCTGATACAAGATTAAAATATATATCTTTTTTAGTAGTTGAAAAATTAAATTAAAATACTATATATTATTTAGTTTANATTTTTTAAGATGAATTATATTTAATAATTAGCAGAGTTATTAAATAATTAATTATTATTTTGGAATTGAACATACCATGATATTTTTACCTAAAAAAAGTTACATCTAGAAAAATCGCATGTACATTCAAAAAATGATCTTAAAAC
Organism: Chamaecrista fasciculata; assembly: GCA_003254925.1. NCBI lineage: Eukaryota > Viridiplantae > Streptophyta > Magnoliopsida > Fabales > Fabaceae > Chamaecrista > Chamaecrista fasciculata. Next base: position 1,823 of record QANZ01031737.1, on the reverse strand, counting down.
AAATACATCAGGAGTATGTACAACAAATTCATAATTTTATGACCACATTTTAGTTCATAGAATAATGTTCTTAAAGAAATTACATAAATCAATGGAATAAATATTGGCTATATGAAAAAAATCATAGAACATCACCCGTGCAATGCACGGGTCCCAAACTAGTTTATTTAATATATTACTTTTTACATTTAAAGGATTAGTTTTATGATTAAGAACCAATTTGTGGTGTTAATTAGCTCTAATGATTGTGATTTCGTGGCGTGAGAGGCTGAAATTGAATATTGTAAACAGTGCACTTTGTCCAGTCACAAATGTTGAGCCATTTTTGGAGGCTTCTTTAATTTGTAGACAAATATTTTTTAGAATTTTGAGAAAAAATATTGTTTTTGGTCAGAAGATCATGAAAGTTACTCTTAGTGTGAAGTCCAACATGGCCCAATACACACTTCAATAAAAAACAAAAAAAGATGAAAGATGAGAGAACCAAATACTCACCCAAAGTGGAGAAATTGTAAGCTATACTCTCATTAGCCAAATAACACACCAAATGGACAATAGAATTAGCCTCATTCAAAACTCAATTGTTTCTTGGGTTGATGTGGTTGGGCAAAATTTAAGTAAAATTCTTTATATATTTGTTATTATGTTTTTCAATTAATATTTAACACATGGTAAAAATTTTATACTTAACTAATTATTATAGAGAAAATATTAAACACAATATTTTGTGTGAACAATGGTTAAAGTGAGAGAATGTGATTAAAACGTGTGATTTGAAAAACTTTATGAGAAACATATAAGGAGCTTTATATAAATTTTTTCCTTTCGCAAAACCAAGTGCCCTACTTTCAGTATGTTTATCATTATCACCATCATCGTTCTTCCTTCTTCAGCAGCGCCTGTCACTTGCCTGAAAGCATAAAAGAGGAGACGAAATAACCTGGATCAGTGTCGCCCTTTTGCCCCTTATTGTTTTTTTGCCAGGCAAGTAACTGAACTGCCTTAATCGTAGAACAACAAGAGGCATGAAAAATTGCGTCGAATAAAAGAATAGGAGCAGGGGAAGCATCCAACATCATCGTTGAAGAGGAAAGATGTCATAGAATAGTATCGGCCCTAGCCACTCGCCCTTGTCTTGTCGATCATCAAAGACGTGACCATGCAATAACAATCACAAACTCTTGATGCCCAACAATTTCGAGATATCAGGGATCATGATCTCTTATATCTTAGGTGTGTGACACGCTCCTAATGACCGACTTATTCACTTCTTTTTGTCTATAAATATTACCTTAACCATCTTGGCCTAGGTTGCTTACTCTTTCTATTATAAATTCTTTACTCTCTTATTATCTCACGTACTCAATTGACTAAGGTAAGGGTTCTACTCTAAATTAGTTTATTAATGACAATAACTAATTAACATAATTGCATTACAAATCCATACATATACACTAGTTATACATCCGGTATAATTCTCATGAGATACTACTGTACCAAATTATATTTCAAGTGATCTGCATATAATAACCTCGTGAAATAATCTCATATATGAGCGTCGTCAAAGTCAAATTGCATTTGAATTTCCTCTACATTTTTCATTCAATTGAATTTCTCGATTCTATTTTCTATAGGCACTTGTGTCTTGACGATTTTCTATATAAACGTCCCTCTCTGTTCCTCCGTTTCATATATATGGTCAATATCTTTTTCAATTTGTCTTTCTTGGTCTCCTTTTTCATTGATTTACTCATTAATCATTATAAATTTATAATCATATATAATTATATCTATATATATCAAATTTATTCTACGAAACTACT
>QANZ01031726.1:70072-87233 GCA_003254925.1 Chamaecrista fasciculata | reverse complement strand
TTTTCTTACGTTTTGATCCTATTATAAAAAGAAAAGGACCTTAATATAAGAAAATAAAACTTTTGGGGATGAAAGTTTATTTTTCCTCTTTTTTTAACGGAAAAATGGATGGAAAACGTTTGAGGGACCAACTTTTTCAAGTTTTGCATAACTGGGGGACTAATATAGAACAAAAAATAACTGGGGGACCTATTTGGAACAAGGAGCATAACTAGGGGACCAAAATAGGACTTTGGCCTAATAACTATATTAATTCAGGATGGAATAGTAAATCATGCATTCAAAAGCTATAAAGTATAAAAAAGACACCCGAACACACCAAATGGTTAAAATTATGACACAGTCATATATTTTTATATACAAACAATTAAAAATTCATAAATCTTAATAAAAACTTTAAAATTATAATATATTAATGATATATGTCATTTTTTCTATTATTTATCATATCAAATCACAAAATAATAATTTCATATTTTGAAACTTAATATATGTTGAATGAGTGTCGTACAAGTGACACTTGTTCAAGTCGAACACACTCTTTCAAAATAAAGTATCTCAGGTTCATAGTTTAGAAGCATTATGTATCTTTCTTTAACTCTAAATGTTCAAAAAAAAATTGCAATAAAGAGTTCAAGAATGAAAGAATGACACATGTAAAATTTCAAAGATAGTTACTTACTTAAGTAACTATTTTGGCACAATTGCTCATGTATATATATTAACCAAGCCCCAATTTATCACGTAACATGTTAATTGGACACCTCAATTGAAAATTCAGAACCGGCAGTGTTCATGAAATATCAAACATTAGTTTTAAATTCTCCATATTTGTGTAAACCATCATAGTCATACATAGCTGTCGTGTAAAAAGAATTTGAAATACTCGAGTGTCTAACCTAATGTTTTCCAAGCCTGTCTAGCAACTAGCAAGAGTTGAGCATAACGGTAAAGTCAAATATTTGACAAAAAAAAAAAAAGTCAAACAAGAATCTTGTATCATGAAACTTGCTTGCTTACTATAATCGATAGCAACAAATTACTCAAGAATATCATGAGTAAGGGTGGAAACTATTAACAGCATTTAATATTAAAATCCATTCATTCCAAATCTACTATCCCAAAATTCGAAAGAAGGATCTTTACTTGGTCAACAAAGTCTGAGCCTGTTGCATACTCTGTTAGCATCCCAACTGCAAAACCAAACATTGCCCATCTGTACAAACCAAATTCCCAATACAAAGCTTAAATCGAAAGGTCAAATATATAGGCCAAGATTACATAAATATGCATATGTTAAATATAGGAGAAAAAATGGCCAACAAAATACAGGAATAAGAGGCATCATCCCAAAAGAACATAAATATTAATATTGAACACAGGTTGTACAGAAGATGCTTCTTTGAGAGGCATCATCCCAAAAGAACATAAATATTGATATTAAACACAGGTTGTACAAAAGATGCTTCTTTGAATAAACATTAGGCTTGAGTTACCGTGTAATCAATTGCAGGTAATAACAGTGAACGCACACAAAAAATTCTTCAAAATACATTTAAAAAGCCAGAGAGTTCCACCTTGTTTGATCTTTGTGATGACCGAGGAAATTGGGAGGAAATGAGGGATTGAGAGCACAAGGATGATAATAACAAACTAATCAGACAATGAAAGATACCGTGTCCATGTTCAACCCATTTCACACTACACTCAACAATTTGTCAAAACTAAGATCTGTATATCATATTTTAAAAATGACACTCCATAGGTACTTTCTAATATGTTTTAAGACATGAAAGACATATTTTAGGTATACGTTCATTGTACTTCTAGTTCTTGATATTTTCACAATTAAATTTGCCACTAGCATATTCATATAGAGTAGAGTTTGTTTGTGTCGATATGTAATGTTGTTTCATGTGTTATAGCATGTTTGAGCTTCAAAGATGGAAAATCTAGGATATTTTGTGACAAATTACTAGAGAGAACATATCTTGAGTTCTTGTTTGATTTCTTCTTCACACTAAAAGCTACACTGAAGAAGCACCACCTTCATGAAATATTGTTATAGAAAAGTTTCAATATACCTTAAAACAAAATAACATGAAAAAGGACTTTTCAATTAGCCATTTTAAAGGAAAATATAAGGAAAACATAGAAATGAAATTCTATAATATCCATGTAGTAGATCAAGAAAAAAATAGAAACAATGTCATAATTTGCACAAACACTTATTTCTCTGATTAACCAGACTACAAAAAATTACCAAAATTTGACTCTTCTGCATTTGGCAGTGTTCACCCATCATTTCGATTTGAGAATTTGGTATTGTTTACCTTGAAGGCTCTTCTTTACTGTGATCTGAAGAGAACTTCAAGGAGATAAGCATATCAATTATAGAAGTTTAGGATATGATGTTCATGAATGACGCAAATTTGACTCAAGGAAGTGGTTTCCCAAGAAAATTTCTTGAATTATACAAATCATAGTCGTACAAATACAGAACTGAATTTTCCAGAGCACCTTAAGTAATTCATAACATAGGTATGTGGATTTCCTCAATTTCTATCCACTTGGGAAATGACAGTTCAGACCAGAGAGATGAAATAATTGTGTGCAATCATTTGATTGCCACCCATGCCTCCTAGAGATATTCTAGGTGAGCTACTTGTCAAAAACAAAAGGTTAATATGTTGCATTCCAGAACTGCAATGCCTGAATATTTGGACAACTGGGGCTCCTATCTAATTATCAAACAAGATATAATTGCATATTTTTTTACCTCCCAGAATTTTGATTGATTCTTCCCCAAAGATTGACTAGTTAGGCCCAATTTTTCAGGCAAAACACAACTTCATTGAGGCAATGTATGTCTACTCCAGGAGGAGATGTCAGTGAAAATGAGAATAGAATTGAGAAACTCATCTGCTCCTTTATACACTCACAGAAAACTGAAAAGGATAATGAATTTTCTATCTGATTCTTTTCCTATTGGCTATATCCTATCTTTATTCTTGTAAGTTGTAACCAATATCCAATTGAAACGCTATCAACGTAGAAGCAACCAATGCAAGTAGAATTACAGGGCAAGCAAACTGAAATTCTTTAGTGACAGGATGACAAAACCATGTAAATAGTCATGGTGTACAGCTTTTAGAAAATTCTACAATTGTTTCAAATGAACAAAATGTTGGGGAAAAGTCGGTAGTTTGAGGACAAATATGATAAAATCATAGTTTGTAACAACAAATTATAGAGTAAAAGGAAGAAAATTATAACTCAATCCTACATCTATATAAGCATATTCATAGGAATGGCGAGCTGAAACAGAAGACACTTTGGCTGTAAACATGGTATGAAAGTGACTAGAACTCCAGAAAAAGTTGGCTAAATGAGTCATCTTAATGGTAATCTACATTTTCCTCTTCCTGGTCACAAACTACAACAGTAAAAATTATGAACTTACGTTTACCAAATAACAATGTAATGAATAACTAAGCAGGTAAGCAAATATTCATTCAAATTGGTAAAGCTATTGCTAAAACTCGCTCAACCTAATGTTCATCCAAATTCTGATGATTGATTAGCACATCATTTCAACATTCAATCAAATCTATTGCAAGCACGAAATAATCATGTACCAAAAACACGAAGTAAAAGCTTCAATTCTCGATAAAGGAAACAAATAATTTTACCTTCCGTTGTTGATCTCATTTTTCCCGACGAATCCAAAAGCAGGACCCTGATCTGCCTCTTCCAGCTTCTTCTGCTTGAAGTACTCCTGCAATTCCTTCGCCTTCTGCCTCTGAAACTCTAACGTAATAACATTCTTACCATCCCCAACCACAGCCGCCGCCGCCGCCGCCTTCTGCTGCGGAGGCACCGTAGACGGCGGCGACGAAGACGACGGCGGCGGAGAAGGAGGCGTGGGTTTCAGAGGTTCTCTTAACGGAGGAGACACCGGCCGTCTCAGAGGACCTTCAGTCTGAGAGCTCCTTATAGTGAAACCATAAGGCTTCGAAGAAGAAGAAGAAGAAAACCTAATTAGAGAAAACGATGAAGCTGAAGATGATGAAGAAGTCGTTGAGGAAGAAGAAGAAGAAGAAGGAGGGATTACGATGCGTGAGAATGAAGATGCCAATGACATTTTTTCTGATGATATTAGCTGCTACAACTACACAAATTTCTTAATATTTATTTATACATAATTTCTGCTTCTTCTTCACTTTGGGTTTTTTTTTTTTTTTTGGATTGGCAAATGTCTTATCATTTTCTAGAGAAGATTGTGTGGATAAGATGTGGCCATGTTTCCACTGAAAAAAGTGGCTGTAGTTTAGTGTATGCTTGGGGCTTCAACGATATCAACCACCTATGTCGTTTACCACACTCACAGCCATTGGAATTTTGAGTTTTGAAAAGAGATTGGATGAATTTTAGTGATTTTGAAAATATAGAAGTAAAGTTGACTTTAAAAGAATATTTTAGTAAGAAGATAATAGAAAATATAGGTCCAATTTGAACCTTCTGAGAGGTAAAATATCAAAATAAACTTTCTATTTTTTTTTTTGGTCAGACAAAATAAACTTTCAAATAAATATATATGACAAATTTGAGCATTGGACAAATTTTATTTAAATCAATTTTATCTTTACATCATTTTAAAAAAATATTTCTTAACTTTTTTTATGTTTGTACTCAAATTCACCAAATTCAATAGTTTGGGATCAAAATGAAATATTTTACCAATTTTTAGGACCAAAATGAAATATTTTGTCAACATTTAGGACCAATTTGAACATTTTGAAACACAATGGACCAAAATGAACATTAAGACATATGTTTAAGACTCTAATGACCCTTTAACCATAATAGCTTTGATCCCAAACTATTGAATAGGATCATAAAGTAGATTATAAATTAAAAGTTTGATAATTGTGGCTTTAACATTCTATCTCCCTCAACTTTTGTTTCCCCTCAAAATGAACATTAAGACTTACATTTAAGACCGAAATGACCCTTTAACCATAATAGTATACTTTGATTCCAAACTATTGAATATGATCATAAACTAGATTATGAATTAAAGTTTAATAAATTGTGGCTTTAACATTCTATCTCCCTCAACTTTTGTTTCCCCTCTCTATGTCTGATATTTCTCCTTCCTTTCTTCTGTATTCTCCCTATATATTTCCCTACTTGGCTAATGCAATAAGCAAGAAGTATTCAAATTCTTCACTATTAAATTATCACTCTGACTTGAAAAATATTTGTATTGATATCTTTTTGGTATAAGATCCAAAGAACATGGTAAAACAAACTCCAAGGAGGATCATTATTTCTCTACATCCAAGAGAATGAATTACGACCATTCACTAATTTGAATTTCTTTTCAACTTTCAAGTTCAACATAAATATACAACATAACTAGCTCCTCCAACTCCAAGCTGCAAGACAAACTGTTCTTATCTAGAAAAAATCAAAACATAACACAACCTCCTTATCGACAAGAATTCCAACAACGACTATTTAGCAAATTGCTTGAACATATACCTCTGTCAAAACTACTTGAAGTAAACGAACAATTCAATTCCTAAAAAATTAAGTTAACAATTTAGTTCCTAAAAAATTAAAATACACAATTTAATCCCGAAAAAAATAAAATGATATACTTTTTAGTTTCTGAAAGATAAAAATAATATATTATTTAGTCTATGACAAAGATTAATAAGTATACTATTTTAATTTTTCAAAAACTAAATTATTTATGGATAAAATTTATATCAAATTCCTTATATCCTTGCTATCAAGTTCCACCAATCACAAGTCTTGATTACATTCTCTCTCTTCAATGATTGGTCATGCAAAAAGTGGTGTTTAATATTCTCTCTCTATCATGATTGGCCATATATAAAATTTGTCATGTGTCAAATGTTAATCGGAGAACTTGATAACAAGAATGTAGGGAACTTATATAAGTTTTGTCCATTATTTATCTCAATATTTTAGAGACTGAGCTGTCAGCTCGATAATCTTTCAAAAACCGAATTGTTAGTATACTCAATCTACTTGCTATAGGCAATCCTCAACTCACCCTGTCACCCACACTTCAGTAATCCTGGCTTGGATAAAATACAGAAGCTCCAATTTCAAGCTATAATGCACAGCAATAGATGTAAGCCCTAAGTGCAAATTACCTGGCTGCCATCAAATCTTCACTAGCTCATCAGGAAAGAACTGATGCTAAAGAGAATCTTACATGACATGAGTATTATCTTTCTTCTAGGTAATGACAGAACAGAGGGCTAGATTTTTGTGGATCCATATATTAATGAGAACATAAAATGGCATAAATATGATGAATCAAAGGGTAATAAAATCACACATGACAAGAAATATACAACAAATTGATGAGAAGCATAGGAACAAAATTGAAGGCCGCAGCAAGCATATATAGACACAGATGAATCACTCAGGCAGATCATGTTCTTTTAAATGTTCTCCTATGTCCATCTCCGCTATGCTGAAAAATTGTTGCTCCTTTTTCCTCAAGCTGAGTGATGCAACATGTTAGCAGTGAATCACTTGATGCCTTGCAAATGGATACAGATCGTCTTTTGGTTGAAAGTCAATTTTACATAATAGCACACGAACAAGTTCTGTCACTCCCAATGTCAAATTCATCATCTGATCCATCCACTTCACTGCAATTGAATAATAATGTCCATCTCATTAAATCAATTACATAATATGTTATTGAACACAAAATAGACATGAAAAACAAAAATTGTGAAATTTGCAAATAAATATAACAAGAAAGAGATTAGAAACTTTCTTAGCCAACAGCTGGTCAAAAGTGTACAATAAAATATATTGTAACAGAAAAAATTGCAGAAAAATAAACGGCGATGAACCTCAAATGACATGAGATAGAATGTAGACTAAATGAATGATTATTAAAAAGAAAATTGTTTATTGCCTACATAAATGATTCAGAGTCACTTAAGGGAGTAAATCAACCAAGTAAAACTCATCTGTAGGTAGCGGAGAAAGGACCTTCAAAACTTGGTGAAGATGTGATAAAGGCTTTGGTGAATTGCATAATGACTAATAGAAAGTGCTTTGGAAAAGTAACTGTAAAAGTGAAATTTAACAGGACATACATTATAAGGTTGGATACAGTTTTAAATTAAAATAAAAGGATAATGGTGGTATTCAAGAAAAAATAACAGTTGTTTTGGATTTCTTACTTTCAAGACTCACTGCAGCTTCGACAAGCATCCCTTTGGGTGCCATAGACAACTATCACTACAATTCTTACAAAAAGGCACAACTCTCTCTCTCTCTTGCGTAATCTTTCTCCCAATACTCCAGAAGCTCAATTGATTCTTGTAACTATCACAGTATTCCTAAATTCTTCCTTTTCACTCTGTTTATGAAAATTATGTTCTATCTTGTTTGAGAGGTCGTGAGGACAGTGAAAAATAACCATGGCTGTGCTATCCACAAGTGCCAGCATAAAAAAACACAGCATTCCCAAAAAGGTAACATGCCATAGTTTGTAAGGGATCATGTTAACAAAGCACCAAAATAGAAGCCAAAGCATTACTAAATGGATAAAACCAGCCACATCCTCAAACAGATCTTGCAGAAAAACGCAATTTACACAGTACATTTAGGAGCTGGAATTCTACCAATTGCTATCTATGATAGCATAAAAAGCCAAAGTCATTTCTCAAACATTAAGACATTATTATTAACAAAGAGAAGAGAAAAAAAGCGGTTATAGTCCTAGCAAAAAGCTTCCAAAAGATCAAACAAAATAAAAAGTGCATCCGTGAATGAAAAGAAGTTAAATATGTAGCTAGGCAGCCCAAACCCTTTGCATCCCTAAAAAACACACTCCCTTAGGGATAAAAAACAGATCCAATCACCTCAGAGCTACTTCTTGATTAATAAACCAAGAACCTAAGTAACTACATTTCACCAATATAAAGGCTACCCCTGATCAATTCAAGAAGTAATCAGATCTGTGATCTAAAGAAAAATAAGGGATTGTTACCAGCACACGAGTAATGGAATACTTCAAATAACATAAGTGAAAGGGCTGAAATTTTCAAGAAAGAATGGAGACAAAATATAAAAAAATAAAAACCTAAGCATATGGTATACATGTATTATGTACATAGAACAAATTGAAATTTCTTAAGAGAAATGTGCGAAAAGTGTTAAATATATAGATTGATATTCAACTAAACTCCATAAAATCATAAAGCAACAAGAAACTAAAAATTGCACGTAGGATATAATGAGACCACCTTTATTTTTTGAAAAAAGATCAAGAATGGAATTACAGTACAGTGACAGAGGATAATAATAAAATGGCTAAGAAATTGCTCCAGGACAAAATCAAATTCTTCCAACTCCACCAACATGCATATTTCAAAATAACCAATTGGAGCTCCCCCACCACCACACAAAAAGAAAAAAAAAAGAAATATATCAAGCAGATGAACATTGACTCAGAAAAGGCCTTGATTTTCAAGAGAGAACAAATAGAAAGATTTGTTCCCCTTTAAGGTCTCCTACTGCAAAAATAAGACTCACAAGAATTAAAACCAGAAGCATCCATGTTCAAATTCTTCCATCCATGAGAGGAGGACCGTCTTTTCCTTCGTTATCTCACTTAATAACTATAATCAGGCTAAGTCCAAAAAAAAAGTAGAATCAATTATTACATCTTTACAATAACTATTTTCCCTACCAAACCACTCATCAATGAAGCACAAGTAAATCCAAATGACCAACATATCCATACCTGATAGATACATATTAGATATGCCTAAATACATACCAGATAAAAAAATTAAATTAAGAAAAAAAAAGACCCAGCACAATACATCTTGCAGTCTCTCTTTCTGTGTCTAAGCATTAATATACTTGGATGAACAGAGTGGATTAGCAACACTGAATAGGGGAGACTGGGGTCAGTGGAGTCGTTGATGGGTTTTTCCATGTTAAATAGTGGGGAGTGGAGTAGGTGGGAAAGTGACTATATTGTGGAGACTGCAGTCGATTTCTATTACCACTTCTAATTTGTTGATTACTTAATTTTTTGTTAATTTCTTTCTTAATGCTTAACTCAGATAAATCATTCAACTTAAAGAATTTAGTAGTATTTATCGTTTAAAATTATTTAGATTTTAGACAATTGAAAATGTTCATTTATTTTTACTAATGTTAAAAATTTATATATAATTTTATATTAATATATTATGCTATACCCACTCATATTTTTAAGAGACTGTCGTACACCATACTGGTAATCATACTCACACTAGTACCTCTTGCAATGCAACATAGCCACTCAAGCAATTATTACTATCATCAACTAGAATAAGTAGAACCCACTGTAATAACGGCAAACAGTGGTTCTGTAAATGATCAAACTTATATGAAGTTCTTTATATCTCTATTACCAAGTTCATCATTCAAAATGAGATGAGGTATAAAAATGTTGCTTAAATAATCAATGGGGAGAGAAAATATCAACAAATGTTTCTAAAACCTATGTGTCATCCTATGATTGGTTAACCACATAGCAAAGAAAATGAAGAAACTTACCTATGTGTTTTCCTTCTATAAATTACCTGACAAACAAAGACAAGGCTTGAACGCTGACTTATTTGACATTCCCCCTTTACATAAGCAATCAGAAACACTATAAAACCAACTTCCAGTTAATATCCTGACCCATTTTACTATTCCTTCTATACATTAGGAATTAGTCATTCTCATATCCTAGAAAACTAGAAGTTCTAACTCTAAAGATCTAAGTTTATACTTCTAGATTCAACATTATCTGACTTTTTTTTAGTCATTTAAGTATGCAATTGTATTGTTCAAGCAATCTATTGGTTGAATGGCAAACATTGAATGTTTTCACAGCCAGACAGCATATGATTTAGCTTTGCACCTCTTTTCTTTCTTGTCTATTTTGTAACTTATTGATCAATGAAGGTACACGTGGTATAATAACAAACGAGAGGAATGAAAATTGCTGCAGCATTCTATGATCAGATACATCTCCCATTCTAACTCCTAGAAACCACAGCTTTAGCAGAATAATAAGTAGTCAAACAAAGCAATGGAAAACTAAAATTACACCACTAGATCGTGAGAAAGTAGAGGAAAAAAGGTAATAAGAATGCAAGGTAACTCATGGAAACGGAAGTATCATTAGAACAAAAGACCTGCTTGCCATTAGTATAAGTTTATCCTAGTCAGAGTCCAGACCCAAAGTTTCCATTGATGATGCATCAGTACCAATAAATATGAAAAGGGGGAAAAAACAAACAAACAAATAATGGTTAAGTGGAACTATTGAAATCTCAGCAAGCTAGGCTGAAGAGTGAAGCAATGAATGTTCCATGGAGAAGCAAAAGTAAAAAAAATAACAATAAATCAAATTAAATTAGTAAGACTAAAACAATCAAAATCTTTATAGACACATCTAAGCACAGAGGAGGACACGATCATCATATAAGGGGGTATAGAGGTATAAAGACATTTTCTCAATATATAATAAATGTAATAAATTTATCTAATTATAGCAATTCAAATAACAGCTTTATCATACTAATTTCTCCATACTAACTGTAGAAATATAAAGTTTCTTAAAGCCCAAAATCTCTAGGAAAACTTTAAACAGGCGAGATATGAAGAGAACCCATATATGCACCTGCCCCATCAATAATTCACAGTTCACCATTGCACAAATGCAAACCTTTAAGCCGAAATAAATTTTCTTTGGTAAAACATATTATAGAAATTACTATATTCCAGATTGCCAGTACCTGGGCTCAAATTCTCGTATCTCAATGAGCTCACTACCACAAGCATCTGTCCACTGCACTTTCCTTCTCTCCATTTGACCAGAAGTATCATTCCCCTTTCCACCTGATGCTTCATGTTCATTAGCAACCTCAACTGGAACTGGCTTATTATTCTGTGGCCTTTTTAGGCTACTTTTAAGTGCTACCTTTCTTGTATCATTATTATCATCAGGATGAGCAGATTGATCCTTGACAGAAAGCAGTGACCCTGGTAAGACATCATGCTGTTGGGCAGGGCCTACTTTAAGAGGAGAAGGTGTTTCAAGCCCTGCGGAAGCGCGACCACAGCAAACAAACGGAGCGCAACCGCGGGAAAGGTGGTTCTTTGTGGAAGCCAGCTGGAGCTCGGGATCAGATTCTTGGTTTACCAACTGGTACTGGTTCCACGGCGAAACTCTCATGGGTTTATCCTCACTCCTCTGACCCAAGAGAAGAAGGGTCAGGCCTTTACTATACCCTGAAGCTGAAGAAGAGAAGAATCCTCCTCCTTCCACTGCCAATAACATCAGTTCTGCTCATCGGCACACCAGCAAGTGTTTTCTATATATGGCTCCCTCCTCTCAGAAGAACCAAAGTTACAGCCTACCTAGCAAAAAGCAATTATAGATCAGCATGACATTTAATAGTGTCAAAATCTTGTTTATTACTTCTCAATAACTTTCTATAACATTATTTGGCATTTCACTAATGGACTTAATTTTAAAGGATAGAATATGCTTAATTGAGCAAATTCAATGTATTCAAAGATATCTATGTAAAAAATAGATCTCACAGGGAAGATTCAGATTTCCCAGACCATAAGACAAGGGAAAACACAGAATTTATAACTATTTAAAGAGAGAATCTTTATCTTTAATTTCCAAAGAGGTGTTTAAACTGTCCTATAAAAGCTCTAAAGCACGAAGGAGCTTGAAAGGAATCAAGAGTTTCGTTCAACTCAAAAATAAAATATCAGAACTGTGCGAAATAGGCACAGCACATCTTTAACGTGACCAAACCACAACTTTCAGAACAAATTCTAAATTTAAATAAATAAAATTACTGAATCAATACTCCTAGCAACTTATAACGATTTTCCAATGGACATGCATAAGTAAAAAAAAAATTAATAATAATGATAAATAGTAAAAGTTGAGCAACAGTATCCCCAGAAAAAGGAGGAAAGAAAACAAAAATCTTCAATCAATTCCTCCTGATTTTTTTTATTGCCAGACAATTCCTCCTGATTCACTACAGCAAAAGAGAAATCCATGTCGATTAACCGAAAAAAGAAAAGAGAGTCTATTTAGCATAGTGGGATCGCTATAGAGGAAGGCAGACGAAGAAGATCCCTACTTCAACGCATCTTCACTAAATTTAGCATGCAGTTTCCCACACAAATTTCTACCCACACTCAGTGACAGCCCAAAAAAAACAATCGACGGAGACTTACAGTTCCTTTCTAATGCAGGAGAAAACTAAAGAAAGCGCAAACGAACGAAACCCTGAAAGTACTGATTTCACAGCTGAGGACGACTTGGACCAATTCTTTTGAAATAGACTTTTTCTTTTTACTTTTTTGTGGCTAACTCAACTGACTTGCACACTCAAACAGTTAAATCTGTAAAGCAAGATTAAAAGCGTCGGTTTCCTTCACTTTCTCGGGAAACAAACGGAAATTTCAGATCAAATAAGAAACGAATTGGCAGTACCGAAAAGTGTAGCAGAAATCAAGGAGCAAGGTGAGCGGCGAGTGGATCAACGACGGCGGCGCGTGGACTCGTCGGAAGCTGTGAGGTGTAGCATTTCCGATCGCCAGTTGGACTAATAAATCGGCGAGGAATTGAAGTGAAAGAAGAATAAAAAGAAAAATTTTAAGCGTGAATGTGGTTCGAATTATTTAAAAGGAGGATAGGGATAGTGACCCAAGGCGCATGATAGCGAGAGGGCCCCATTTTGTAATTCAGTATGGATCGTCTCTTCTTTTTGATAATATATATGGGGTAAAATGGCAGGTTGGTAGCATGTGGTTAGGACTGAATTCACTTTGGTACTTTGAAAGACAAAATTTGACACTTTGTTACCTTGAGGTTTGCGCAGTTAGCACTTTGGTACCCTGTGGTTATTTTCTGTCAAGATTTAACAAAAAGTGCTGACGTGGCTCAATCTTAGCCGTCAATTTCTACTACATCTTATTCATTAGTTTCTATTGTTGCTTAAACCATATTTCACTCTTAAACAAGATTTCTTTTGTGCGTTTAGGTCCCCTCCCTTTGGTAAAACGAATCAAAACACAACAAACTAAAAAAATTGATGGAGTTTTCTACAATTTCATTTCAAGAACTAGAGAGTTATTAAAAAAGAAATTACAGAAAAATTGTTAGAGTTTTGATGAATCAAAATCTTCCCTTTCTCATAAAACTTCTCTCAACCAAGTCCTTAATTAATCACATATTGAACTAAATATTAATTATAGTAAATATTAAATTACTTAGTGAAACTAAATATTAATTATTTAATTTGTAAATTAATTAATAGGAATATTCTTCAAATTATTCAAGTTTACTTTCAAAATTTCATTTATGTAGTTGTATTTGAATATGGGTAGGACTAAATTGCATTTATTTTCCCGATTTAGGATTGATATGTAATTATCTCTTTTTTCTATTTTCCAAAATTACATTTTGAGCCCAAAAAGTTTTTGTAATTTTTATTTTAGTCCTCAAATATCATGATCTAGGGACTTTTGTAAATTTTGAAACTATTTGGGGCCCTTTTGTAATTTTTGCAAAAATTTTGTAAAGTTTATCTTCTCACCATCAAACCACACAGTTTTAGGACTAAACTGCATTTTATTTTCCAGATTTAGGACTAATCTGTAATTTTATTCTTTTTCCAATATTTTTCGTAATTACATATGGACCCTAAAATTTTGTTATAATTTTCATTTTAGTTCTAAAATATTATGATCTAGGGAAGTTTTTGAAAATTTTGAAACTATTTGGAGGCATTTTGTAATTTTTGCAAAAGTGCTAACAATTTTCCGTTAAATATTGATGGAAAATAACCACAGGGTACCAAAGTGCTAACGGCGTAAACCTCAGGGTACCCAAGTGTCAAATTTTGTCTTTCAGGATACCGAAGTGGATTCGGTCCTAACCACAGGGTACCAAAATGCATTTTACCCATATATATTTGATATTTGATAAAATTAAAATTTTGGCCAAAGTCCTATTTTGGTCCCCCAGTTATGCTCCTTGTTCCAAATAGGTCCCCCAGTTATTTTTTGTTCCATATTGGTCCCCCAGTTATGCAAAACTTGAAAAAGTTGGTCCCTCTAACGTTTTCCATCCATTTTTCCGTTAAAAAAAGAGGAAAAATAAACTTTCATCCCCAAAAGTTTTATTTTCTTATATTAAGGTCCTTTTCTTTTTATAATAGGATCAAAACGTAAGAAAAGAAAGTAAATTAAGATTTTAAGTGAATTTACCCAAAAAATACAAAAATCTCTCTCTCTCACTCTCTCGTCGAGCTCTCTCTCTCTCTCTCTCTCTCTCTCTCTCTCTCTCTCTCCTTTCGTCTCTCCTCCTTCTTCTCCTCCTCGCTTCTTCCTCAGCGTTCCTTCTTCTCCTTCCTCAATTCAACAACCTCCTCATCATCAAGATCATCATCTCGATAATAATAATCTTGATTTTCAGTTCGATTTCAGCGGCCAATTACATCACACAGACTCTGTTTCCGCCGATCAGCTCTTCCACGCCGGCAAGATTCGTCCCCTCAAACCACCGCCCGCTCTCAAACTTGATTTCGATTCTGCTTTTAAATTGGAAGAAGAATCAAGAAAAGTAGATGAAGAAGGAAAGCAATTACAGATGCGAGGAAGATCCGGAAGGGCGTCTTTGATGTCGTTCTTTCCGGCGTCGGCGAGTTCTAGCCGGAGAGGAAGCAGATCTATGTCGCCTCTGAGAGCGCCGTCGTACTCCGATGACGACGACGATTTTTCTTCGCCAGCAAGCAATAGTAATAATAATAATAATCCGATTCCTAAGCCGCCCTCGTCGATCTCGTTCACGAAGAAAGGATACAGAAAATGGAGGCTGCAGGATTTCCTACTCTTCCGGAGCACGTCGGAGGGAAGATCCGCCGGCGCCGGCAAAGATCCGTTGAGGAAATACGCCGTTCTGTCGAAGAAGGCGGCGGAAGAGGAATTAACGATGAGGAACAATGTTTGGATTGGAGAGAGAGAGAGCTCGACGAGAGAGTGAGAGAGAGAGAGAGAGATTTTTTTGTATTTTTTGGGTAAATTCACTTAAAATCTTAATTTACTTTCTTTTCTTACGTTTTGAACCTATTATAAAAAGAAAAGGACCTTAATATAAGAAAATAAAACTTTTGGGGATGAAAGTTTATTTTTCCTATTTTTTTAATGGAAAAATGGATGGAAAACGTTAGAGAGACCAACTTTTTCAAGTTTTGCATAACTGGGGGACCAATATGGAACAAAAAATAACTGGGGGACCTATTTGGAACAAGGAGCATAACTGGGGGACCAAAATAGGACTTTGGCCTTTAATAAATGTATCGGTTCAATTAGGATTAGATTAGGATTAGAATGGGATGAGTGAGAGAGAGATTTATTTTGTGTTTTTGGGTAAATTCACTTAAAATCTTAATTTACTTCATTTTCTTATGTTTTGATCCTATTATAAAAAGAAAAGGACCTTAATATAAGAAAATAAAACTTTTGGGGATGAAAGTTTATTTTTCCTCTTTTTTTAATGGAAAAATGGATGGAAAACGTTAGAGGGACCAACTTTTTCAAGTTTTGCATAATTGGGGGACCAATATGGAACAAAAAATAACTGGGGGACCTATTTGAAACAAGGGGCATAACTGGGAGACCAAAATAGGACTTTGGCCAACTAACAAATGTGTTGGGTAATTGTTAAGGATGATTAATTGTGCTTTGCAAATNAGAAAATAAAACTTTTGGGGATGAAAGTTTATTTTTCCTATTTTTTTAATGGAAAAATGGATGGAAAACGTTAGAGAGACCAACTTTTTCAAGTTTTGCATAACTGGGGGACCAATATGGAACAAAAAATAACTGGGGGACCTATTTGGAACAAGGAGCATAACTGGGGGACCAAAATAGGACTTTGGCCTTAAATAAAGGCTTGAGCTTTATTAGGTTCATCTTGATACGTGACTAAAAAGAAAAATAAAAAATATCTAAACTAAAAAACAAAAGTTTTTTTTTAGTAAACTAACAATTTGGTTCCTGAAAGATCACTGAGCTGATAACTCGGTCCCAAAAAGATTAAAATGTACAATTTAGTCCCTCAAAGATTAAAACCGTATACTAATTAGTCCTTTTTATGGACTAAATAGTATATTGTTTTAATTTTTGAGGGACTGAAAAGTATACTATTTTGATCTTTTAGGGATTAAATTGTACATTTCAATCTTTCAGAAAGCGATTTGTCAACTTGGTGATCTTTCAAGAACCAAATTGTTAGTTTACTCTATTTTTTCTTTTGTCATCAGTAGTATATTCCCTATTAGACGTCATCATGAGTCCAAAAGTCTGTTCAGCCTCAACCCTACTTGCTTTGCTCCACAACTCTCACAGTCGCACTCTCATCTCATATCTTTGTTATGGTCCTTGTTTGCTCTTCAGTCTCAGTCTATCAACTACTCTCTTCTCATCGTGGCTAGTCTCTTCTCATCTTCACAAGTCTCTTCTTGCCATCGTACTAAGCAAGATTTCTCACAAGAACTCAAGCCAAACTTTTCAACTTTTTAATTTCAAGACTTGATCTGGTTGTATGCATCACCAATTGTTCCATAGCATTTATCCTCATTGTTTTACATTAAGTAAATATGGGTCTAATCAAAAAAAACAAGCCCATACATGAAGAAAAATGAGCCGAGTCTAACCTAAGAAAACACAGGCTCAAGTCCTATTTTATTGAGTTATACCCCCTTAAAACTCGGCCCTTTTTTAGCAACCACGACCCGTGATTAGGTCTATTTCCTATCATGGGGCAATCACCAAATTGCCTTACAAGAAAATTCCCCAAGAGTGCATACCCTTCCCCATTATAGATCGAGTGATTATAACTTATTTGACTTTCTTATATAAACACCTATGTTCCACCTTTTTTCAGATTCATTCTCCTAATTCTCTAAGATTTCACACTTTACTTCTTCTATACACTTACTAATTTGAACGTTAGAAGAATATAATGGGGCCCCCTCCCTGTCGAAAAGTGGCAGATTTAGCCCCCCCC
>QANZ01031726.1:42482-62756 GCA_003254925.1 Chamaecrista fasciculata | reverse complement strand
AAAAAAAAAAAAAAGAAAAGCAACAATTAATGGTAGGACAATATATATTCTTCTTAAATTCTTAACCTAGTTTTGGGGTGGCAGAGTCCAACAAACAACCAGCACATATCTCTGGATCTATGTAATTTGATTTATGGACCCTGCAATTTCCCAGAAAAAGTGAAATAATGAGAAAGCAGTTGAATCAATTCTTAGAACACAAAGGGTCTAAAAGACCAAGATTGGCATTCTCAATTCCCTTAATTACTTGGTTATTAATAAGCAAGCTAGCTCTTACATGCATGATGATGAAGAGAAGATCAGAAGATGAATGCAAGCACATGGGAGAGTTTCCGTTTAGAATTGATTATAATCAATGGACCAAAATGGCAGGTTCTATTAGCTAGACATAGTTTCAAATTTGAGACAAGCTACTATTTGATTCCTCAATTTACACCAAATTAATTAATCAGTCCCTGAATAATTAAAATATACTACCAAGTCCTTGAATTATTACAATTGTCAATGATTTGGTCTTTAGATCAAATTCAGGGACCAAAAAAAATACAAATTCAAGGCTCAAATAGTATAAATTTAATACAAATTTAGGGACCAAAAATATAAAATTAGTTCAAAGTCAAGGATAAAATAGTACTAATTTTGTACAAATTAAAAGACCAAAAAATATAAAATTAGTTCAAATTTAGGGCCCAAATAATATTATTTTAGTACAAATTTGGAGACCAAAATGTATAAAATGGACCAAATAATTGATAATTGAAATATTTCAAGGACCAAATCATGTATTTCGATTATTTAGGGACTGATTAGTTGACTCGATGTAAATTCAGGGACTGATTAGTTGACTCGATAATTATTGAAAATTAAATTTTTTTTTATATATTTTAATANAAAAGTTTAAGATTTTATTTTTTCTTATAATAAAAATTTACTTTTTCTATTTTTATTTTATTTTATTTTAATAGTAAACTATTTTACTTGAAGTAGTGGAAACCCCCACTACTTTTTCTCTCTTCTAACGTGCCTTACTATTTTTTTTCTCCCTTTAATATTTTATATTAAAATTAATTTTAACCAAAAAAATACTCCTCACATATATATAATAACTAGAGGCTTTGCGTGCCCGTTACAAATATACATGTAAAGTTTTAATTACATCAAAATTTAGAATTATATTAAAAAAATAGAAAAAAAGATTAGTTTGATTATATCTTAAAATAATAAAAAGGGTAAATTGCAATTTGGTACCCTGTGGTTAGGGGCGGTTCCCCTTTGGTACCCTGAAAGAAAAATTTTTGCATTGTGGTACCCCGTGGTTTGCTCCGTTAGCGATTTGGTACCCTGAGGTTTTTTTCTGTTAGTATTTAACGGCAAATGTTAGTTAAAATGTCAAAAATCTCCCAAAAAGTCTTCTCTTATGCGTTTAAGTCCTTTCCCTTTACTAAAAAGGATCAAAACATAAAGAATTAATTATTATTCTCAATTCTCCCTCTTTTTTAACTCCTACAAGTTTACTTTTTTTGCATCAAGGACCTTTTTCTCTATAATAGGACCAAAATGTAAAAAAGAAGAAATAACTTGGGTTTTAGTTTATTTCACACTAAAAAATAATCTCTCTCTGTGTCTGTTTCGTAATCAGATCAAGGAACTTTTTACCAAAATCTGGGAAAAGCTTGAAAATCCAATGAACCCGATTCTTACAAATTTTACCAAAATCAATGGATGGAAGAGATGGAATATTGAAGAATGGGATTGTGAAATGCAGTGATGAGATGATTAAAAGAGAAATTTAGTGATGAGATCAATGGCTCTCCAAAATCTTCGCCATTAACATCTAACTAGCTTTTCTCATGATCTTACCTGTTATCTACTCGATCTCCTTCTCCCCGCTGCTCGAGATCAACCAGAATCAGATTCACAATCTCAAATCCCCAATAATGCTCAACAACATCTTCATCATCATCTATCTCCTAATAATCTTCTCTGTCCACCTCGTCAGCGCGAATCGCCAGCACGACGTCACCGATCTTCGTTCATTGCCGCCGCCGACGACGAAGAAGTGGTTGAATTCCGACGACGAAGAGAGCCTCGTGATGTTGGTGACGGATTCCACGGAAACCGAGTAGATCGTGCTGGCGTCGGCGTTAACGGCGAGATCGGTGACGGCGTCGGCGTGTTGGATCTAGAGGAGTTTCTTGTGACGTAGTTGTTGGGGAGGAGGAAACGGCGGAGACGGTCGTTGACGGTGGGGAGGCTCTCTTCGCCGTCGCCGGAGGTGTTGGGATTTGAGGATGGCGGTGGCGGTGAAGAAAGGAGAAGAACCGTGCAGATTGAAGGAGGAGAACTGGAGAAGAGTGTGGGTTTTTTTTTTGGGAAAAATTGTTTCAAATATTAGTTTATTTATTTTTTCTTACACTTTAGTCCTATTATAAAAGGAAAGGACCTTAGTTCAAAAAAATAAAGCTTTTTGGGTAATGTAAACAAATTTTTTCTTTTATTTAACAAAAAAATTGGATGAAAATTGAAAAGAGACTAACGGTGGAACTTTTTAGAAACTTTGAAGAAACTTGAGGGATCAAAATAGGACTTTGGCCTAGATTTTTTTATGAAATTACTATTATACCCTCACTGATTTGGCCTAAATTCAACACAAGGGTGTTATTTGCACGTAATTGAAAACTCATGGGTCCTATTTACACAAATTAAAAACTCAGTGGTGTTATGTGCACCAACCCTAAAACTCAGGGGGTGTCTCTGCATTTTGGCCTAAAAGAAATTAGGGGTTTAGGGATTTATGTTAAATTGGAAAGATGAAGAGGAAGATGAAGATTAAAAATAAATTTAGGGTTTAGGGTTTTAAGATTTTAGGGTTTAAGGTTTTTAAAATTTTTAAGGACTAAATTGGAATGTTTGAAAGAATTTTGGGACACTTTACAATTTTATTTTGAGAATTTGGGACTAAAATAAATGAAAATGATGAAAAAGAGGGAGAATTGAGAATAATAATTAATTCTTTATGTTTTGATCATTTTTAGTAAAGGGAAAGGACTTAAACGCATAAGAGAAGACTTTTTGGGAGATTTTTGACATTTTAACTAACATTTGCCGTTAAATACTAACAGAAAAAAACCTCAGGGTACCAAATTGCTAACGGAGCAAACCACGGGGTACCACAATGCAAAAATTTTTCTTTCAGGGTACCAAAGGGGAACCGCCCCTAACCACAGGGTACCAAATTGCAATTTACCCTAATAAAAATGTATAATCATGAAAAATAGTAGTTTCTTTTTTGAATGAACATATACTTGATTCATGAGAGGTTATGATTTTTTTTTTTGGTATGGGAGAGGTTATGATTTTTGAATGTGAAGTAGTAGGGTGAGAGAAAACTAACTTTTGCCTCCATGATATACACATTGTTTCTTTTTTATTTGAAGACAAAAGTACTATTGGTACCCCCAATGTATGGGGTCATTTTCAGTTATATTCCCAATGTTTTTTTTGTCAATTATACCACCAATGTTTCACATTTAAGTCAATTATACCCCAACTCATAACTAATTACAGAATAGTTTGTCATCTTTAATAAACAGGTCCTTGTAAGCCATTAACAACCCTCCTTCTCTTACCCTAAAACATCACCACCACACCCGTCCACTCTGTCCTCGTTTCCATCGACATGGTCCTTCTCGTCATCGTCCTCAGTTTCTTGGTCTCCTCTAAATTTCGACGACCATGACAGCACTGCCACTGGAGAATGCGTGTTAACGCCGGGAGTTAGAGCTCTTGGTATTTCTACTCAATTTCTCTGTGTTCGAGGCTCACCGGCGAGTTTGTGTGTGGTTGCTAGAACTGTGAAAAACAGAGGGGAAGAGATTTTTCGGGTTTCTCAATTGTAAGGACCAGTTCGTTAAAGATGACAAACATTCTGGATTATTTTGTAATTTGTTAGGGACTCATGTGAAAGAAAAATCTTAAGAGAATGGAGGAATTCTAAATAATGAAAATTTTAGGAGCTTAAAACAAAATAAAATGTTGGGTTGTTGTATAATTGATTCAAATGTGAAACATTGGGGTTATAATTGATGAAAAAAAAAGTTTTGAAATTTAAACCTAACTCTTAGAATTCATGAAGAAGATTGATTACATGGGAAGTTATCTTTTATTATTATTATTATTATTATNAAATAATATTATTTTAGTACAAATTTAGAGACCAAAGTGTATAAAATGGACCTAATAATTGATAATTGAAATATTTCAGGGACCAAATCATGTATTTCGATTATTTAGGGACTGATTAATTGACTCGGTGTAAATTCAGCGACTGATTAGTTGACTCGATAATTATTAAAAGTTTAAAATTTTATTTTTTTTATATATTTTAATAAAAAAATTAATTTTTTTTTATTTATTTTTATTTTATTTTAATAGTAAACTATTTTTCTTGAAGTAGTGGAAACCCCCACTACTTTTTCACTCTTTTAACGTGGCTTACTATTTTTTTTCTCCCTTTTAATATTTTATATGGAAATTAATTTTAACCAAACAAAATACTCCTCACATATATATAACTAGGGGTTTTCCGTGTCCTAACGGACACGGAAATATGTATGTAACGTTTGATTTGACATTTGTAGTTATTTAGTGACTAAATAGTATATTTTTATTATTCAAGGACTAAATCGTTCGAAGTGTGAAAATTAAAAGACCAAATAATAAGTTTTCACTTTCTTAAATCACATCTTTTACTTTCTCTCTCCCATTATTTATACACTTAGCCAATTATCAAGTTCCACACGTTTATTTCTTAGTTTTTTTAATTTTTAATTTAATTATTTTTGACCAACCAAAAGCACCCTCACATATAATATAATATAGATATAGATATAAATAACTAGAGGCTTTGCGTGCCCGTTACAAATATACATGTAAAATTTTAATTACATCAAAATTTAGAATTATATTAAAAAAATAAAAAAAATTAATTTGATTATATCTTAAAATAATAAAAATGTATAATCATGAAAAATAATAGTTTCTTTTTTGAATGAATATATACTTGATTCATGAGAGGTTATATATATATATATTTTTTTTTTTGGTATGGGAGAGGTTATGATTTTTGAATGTGAAGTACTAGGGTGAGAGAAAACTAACTTTTGCCTCCATGATACACATATTGTTTCTTTTTTATTTTCAGACAAAAGTACTATTGGTACCCCTAATGTACGGGGTCATTTTCAGTTATATCCCTGTGAACGCCGTATTTTGTCTGAGTCTTTTTGCATATAAATAAAAGTTTTGGGCCACTCTTGTAAATAAATAAATCTTTTGGGCATTTAAAAAATTCTTATTTTATTTTTTTATTTTATTTATTTTGTTTATTTCTAAATGCAAAATTTACAAAATTTTACAAAATTTTGTTTTTTTATTATTTTTTTTAGGACCACTACCTTTTAACCAAATTCCTTAACTTTAACCATTTGGGACAAATTTTGTTAATTTCATGCATCAAGTTGGATTTAAGGAAGATGATTTAGAATGAGTTGTTCATCTTCCTTAGCCATGAAGCATGCATCAAGTAGGAAAAAAGGAAATTAATTATCATATGCACGTAGGTGAAGGAAAAGGAAGGTTACTTGGGGATTGATTTTGATCATATTTAATTTTTTATCTTGACCAAATCACATCAAATTTTCAAGATTTGATCCACAATTTTAAATTGGTGATTGGGTTGATTTTTGGAAATTATTTTATCAATTAACATTAATTTTTGATCCCTAGTGATTCTCCTTTTAGGCCTATTTGACATGTTTATAGGAAAATGAACAACTTTTGGAGAGGAAAAAGAGAGAGAAAAATCAGATTTTTAGTGAGAGAGGTTTGATTTTAGAGAGAGAAAAATCTGACTTATTTTTTAGAGAGAAAATTCAAGAGGTGAGTCCGTATTTCGGCCAACTTTTTTTCTTTCTTTACTTTTCTTGACCCGGATTGAGGAATATTCTCCAAAGGCTTTCTGATGGTTGAGAAATTCAGTCAAAATCATGATTTTTAGTATCCGATAGGGACTAAACTGAATTTCTTGACCAAAATCTGGATTATTCTGTAATTGTCTTTCTGCTCCCCATATTTTCATAAATTATGTTTTGATCCCAGAAACTTTTATATAGTTTCATTTTAGTCCCTGTATATTTCGTGTACAGGGACCTAACTGAAAATTCTGGAAACTTGTTGGGGGTCAATTCATAATTTCAGCCAAAGGATTTTGAATGCTCTCCCCTTCCCTGCTCGTTGTGCGTGTCTCATATGTAATATATATTTTGTGTGTGTGTATGCCGTGTATATATTGTATATTATAATATGATATTTATATTTAATATATATGTGTGTGTTGTGTGCTACGTATGTATATATATATATATACTAGGGGCTTGGCGTGCCCTTTACGAGTGTAACATTTGAACTAATTTAAAATTAAAGATAAAATATAAAATTATTTAAAAATAATTTGTTAAGAGAGAATATCACAAGGTACCAAAGTGTCACTTTTTAAATCATCGAGTACTAAAGTGAAATATGACCAAACCATAGAGTAACAAAGTGTAATTTACCCTTTTTTATGGAGTTTAAAATATTAATGAAAATCAAAAGTAACTTGTTTGGTGTGAGAGAACGTGAGTTAGAGGAAAGTGGGTGATTTTTTTTTCTGCTTTATTTTTTTAATTCAGTAATTTTGACCAACCATAAAGGGGTGGAGCCATATAATATAACTAGGGGCTTGGGACCAATTTGAGAAATTATACAAATATGTAAGACTCATCTAAAATAAATAAAATATTTAGGACCAATTTGAAATTACCTCATATGGGAGATTGAGTGGAGAGAGAGAGTGGTGACATTTTTTAATTTTTAATTGTTTTTTGCATTTTTTTAATTCTTTTATTTTTTTAAAGAAGTGGAGGGAGTAGAGAGGAGAGAGAGTGGTGATTTTTTATTTTTATTTTTTAATTCACTATTTTTGACCAACCATAAGGGGTGGAGCCATATCATGAAAAAAAATATAATAAATATAAATAAATAATTATGTTCTCTTGAAGGAATATTCC
The DNA here is from genome assembly GCA_003254925.1 of Chamaecrista fasciculata. NCBI lineage: Eukaryota > Viridiplantae > Streptophyta > Magnoliopsida > Fabales > Fabaceae > Chamaecrista > Chamaecrista fasciculata. Next base: position 55,647 of record QANZ01031726.1, on the reverse strand, counting down.
CCAGAGAAATTTTAGATGATAATGACAAATACAATGACAGCTACATTTATAGTTACATTTGTGGTAAGGGCAGAAATAGTAGTCAAAGCGAGAGTTCCAGTATAATAACTCGCACGAATAATACGAGTGATAGTAATTTAACTAGAAGAGAAAGTTCTAATGATTTAGATGAAAATAAAAAATACAGATATTTGTGGATTCAATGCGAAAATTGTTATGGATTAAATTATAAGAAATTTTTAAAATCCAAAATGAATATTTGTGAACACTGTGGATATCATTTGAAAATGAGCAGTTCAGATAGAATCGAACTTTCGATTGATCCAGGTACTTGGAATCCGATGGATGAAGACATGGTTTCTGTGGATCCCATTAAATTTCATTCGGAAGAGGAGCCTTATAAAGATCGTATTTCTTCTTATCAAAGAAAGACAGGATTAACTGAGGCTGTTCAAACAGGCACAGGTCAACTAAATGGTATTCCTGTAGCAATTGGGATTATGGATTTTCAGTTTATGGGGGGTAGTATGGGATCCGTAGTAGGTGAGAAAATCACCCGTTTGATCGAATATGCTACCAATCAATTTTTACCTCTTATTCTAGTATGTGCTTCTGGAGGAGCACGTATGCAAAAAGGAAGTTTGAGCTTGATGCAAATGGCTAAAATATCTTCCGCTTTATATGATTATCAAGCAAATAAAAAGTTATTCTATGTCTCGATCCTTACATCTCCTACTACTCTGCAGGTACACTTGAAATCAAGGTACTCATGCACTTCATTTCCCTTTGAGTGTTTATTTAATAATCATTATTTAAATACTCTAACCTTTTCTCCTTTAGTCGTAAAGCGATGATTTCAGGTAAGTCTTCAAACCTAACCTCCAACTATCAAATTATTTTCGAACTACGTAGACTTTGATCCCTAATTAAGGTACGTAGGCATTAGGTTTTCAATACCTGAGTCAAGTCTAATTTTATTGTTAAATTGTATGATTCCCTGATTGTGATTATTGATATGTTTTCATAATTTGTTTGGGCATGCGATTTAATAATATTATCTCTCAATTATTGGGCTCGACGATGTTTGTTCATGTGTTTTAGTTATAATTAATTATAAATATTTAGGCCATTATTTTTAATAATTATTTTGGGGTAACCTTATAATTATAAGGAGTTTTTAGGGTGCCTAACACCTTCCCTAAAAATTAAATGTGCTCCCGGACCATCTTTGGTTTGCAAACCAGATTTCTCAAATTGCCTTATCCACCATATATTTTTGAAATTGTTTTAAAAAATGTTTTAATTAATTTTTCCAAGTTTTTTATAAAATTTGGTGGCGACTCCTCTGTTTTAGTCATAGTCGACATTCTCCGCAATGTCAGGCGTGACAATCCCCAATGTTTTTTTTGTCAATTATACCACCAACGTTTCACATTTGAGTGAATTATACCCCAACTCAAAACTAATTACATAATAGTTTGTCATCTTTAACAAACAGGTCCTTATAAGCCATTAACAACCCTTCTTCTCTTACCCTAAAACATCACCACCACACACGTCCACTCTGTCCTCGTTTCCATCGACATGGTCCTTCTCGTTGTCATCCTCAGCTTCTTGGTCTCCTCTAAATTTCGACGACCACGACAACGCTGCCCCTGGAGAATGTGTGTTAACGCCCGGAGTTAGAGCTATTGATATTTCTGCTCAATTTCTCTGTGTTCGAGGCTCACCGGCGAGTTTGTGTGTGGTTGCTAGAACTATGAAAAACAGAGGGGGAGAAATTTTTCGGGTTTCTCAATTGTAAGGACCAGCTCGTTAAAGATGACAAACATTCTGGATTGTTTTGTAATTTGTTAGGGACTCATGTAAAAGAAAACTTTTAAGAGAATGGAGGAGTTCTAAATAATGAAAATTTTAGGAGCTTAATAAAACAAAAACAATGTTGAGTTGATGTATAATTGATTCAAATTTCAAACGTTGGGAGTCTAATTGAGGAAAAAAGAGTTTTGAAATTTAAACCTAACTTTTAGAATTCATGAAGAAGATGGATTACATTAGAAGTTATCTTTTTTTTTATTATTTTTTATATATATTTGGAATATTTTTTTGTAGATATTTATTTTAGACTATAATTTTATATGACAGATTACCAGAGAGGGCCTCAGATATATAATATAACTAGGGGCTGTATGTAAAATAAATGATGGACCAAATCGTTGACTCAGTAAAAAAACAAATACTAAATAATAAATTTTCTCTTATTTTAATTACATTTAATATTTTTATCTTAGTATAAGTGGGAGGACAACCAAAAAGCTTCTCCCACATATACTATAACATAGATATGGATATAGATATATAATGAGTAAAATAACTTTCCGGTCCCTGATTTATGCACTCGCTGACAGATAGGTCCCTGAATTTTACCCATTGTACTAGCCGGTCCCCGAATTTTGCAAACGCTGCACTAATTGGTCCCTCCGTCATATTGGCGTTACAAAANTGAGTTCAACAATTAGGTCCTTGACCCATTTTTATTCCATTATTCTCAATTCCCCTTTTTTTTCATCATCTTCGTTCATTTTAGTCTCAAACCCTCAAAATAAAATTGTAAAGTGTCCCAAAACTCTTTCAAACATTCCAATTTAGTCCTTAAAAATATTAAAAACCTTGAACCCTACACCCTAAACCCCTAAAACTTAAAATTTTTTTAATCTTAATCTTCATCTTCCAAATTTAACATAAATCCCTAAACCCCCTAATTTTTTTTTAATCATCTTTTTCATCTAAATCAATTCATTTTTTATTTTTTAGCCAAAACAAAACAATTATCTTTGTTGGCTTGTTGCATTCACCAACCGCAGTCAAAACAATTCTGATTTCTGAGCCAACAAGAAAACGCATACACATTTAACAAATCTTTCATCGAAACACGGCTTAATGGGCAAGAAATCTCTAAGCCTTCTTCCTTCTTCTCTCTTGAGAGCACCAACAAAGAAAAAAGAGGATTAAAAGAAAATTTTTAGGCGCCGAGGCGGCGGACGGCGAAAACGTAGAAAGTGATACATCCTCTGCGGAACTTGAATCGCGCCATCTCGAATCCGGTGAGGCAGCGAATTAGGCGTTTGTTGGCTTGGCCGAGGGGGATTTCGGAAGGCCAGGAGTTTTCGATGTGAGTTTTAAGAGCGATTGAATCGAAGACGAAGAGGAGGACCTTGGATTTTGTGGTACCGAGAGCTAGGGTTAGGGTATGCCAGGCTTGGTGAGCGAGGATGGTGAAATCGGAGGATGATGATGATGAAGGGGTTTGTTTTGTGGTTTGGTCGTTTGGGTGTTGATGTTTCTGCTTCTTGTTCTTCTTGCTTGAGCTCTTGTTTTTCTCTTCCATGTTTCTCTTTTGTCGGAATCGTACAATTTCAGGCCGATCTTAGAGTCCGTTCCTCCCTTGATGATCGATCTCATCCGAACATAAGAAGTTGAGGGTTGGATTTGCTGCCATGGATGCTTTCTCGGTGCTCTCGCTGCCAAGAACGGCCTTCGCCGAAAACTGAAAGGAAAATGATGATGGATGAAGGAAAATGAGATGGAGGGTCGACGGCGATGGAGTTTTAGTTTTTTTTTTCTTTTGTTAACTTCTGGATGAAGGTTTGAAGGAGAGAGAGAAAATTTGATGATGTGTTAGGAAGACTTTAGGGTATAAGACTTTTATAATTTTTAGGATTTATTTTTAATTTTTGGATGAAGGTTTAGAGGAAGAGAAAAATTATGATGATGTGTAATTTTTTAAATTTCTGGTGATGTGTAATTTTTTTAGAATTTAGAGTTTAGGGTTTAGGGGTTTAGGGGTTTAGAGTTTTAGGGTTTAGGGTTTTTAATATTTTTAAGGACTAAATTGGAATGTTTGGAAGAGTTTTGGGACACTTTACAATTTTATTTTAAGAATTTGGGACTAAAATGAATGAAGATTATGAAAAAAGGGGGAATTGAGAATAATGGAATTGTGGCAAAAAAAAGAGAATAATGGAATAAAAATGGGTTAAGGACCTAATTGTTGAACTTAGTTTTTTTTTAGGGTTTAGGGTTTGGAGATGTAAGGTTTAGGGTTTAAAGTTTTTAATATTTTTAAGGACTAAATTGGAATGTTTGAAAGAGTTTTGGAACACTTTACAATTTTATTTTGAGAATTTGGGACTAAAATGAATGAAGATGATTAAAAAAAGGGGGAATTAAGAATAATGGTATAAAAATGGGTCAAGAACCTAATTGTTGAACTTAGACTTTTTTTTTAGGGTTTAGGGTTTGGGGTTTTAAGGTTTAGGGTTTAGGGTTTTTAATATTTTTAAGGACTAAATTGAAATGTTTGAAAGAGTTTTGGGACACTTTACAATTTTATTTTGAGGATTTGGGACTAAAACGAATGAAGATGATAAGAAAGAGGGGGAATTAAGAATAATGGAATAAAAATGGGTCAAGGACCTATAAGTGCAATGAGAAAATGCTTATGTGTCACTATTTTATGACGTGGCATTTTTTTTTTTTTTTGGAATATAACGGATCTGACGTGGCGATAACGGGACAAGTCAGCGCATAACAGGACACATCAGTGGCCGTTATGGCCACGTCAGCATTTTTGTAACGCCAATACGACGGAGGGACCAATTAGTGCAGCGTTTGCAAAATTCGGGGATCGGCTAGTCCAATGGGTAAAATTCAGGGATCTATCTGTCAGCGAGTGAATAAATCAGGGACCGGAAAGTTATTTTACTCGATATATAATAGATAGATATATATTTACTAACATCGGACAAATTGTACCCTCTCTCTTTAATAATTCGCAACCAGTTCATACCCCAGAACCTGCGAAGTGCGAACTCGGGAAGTAAATGAACGATTTTGAATTTTGACATGTGTTTAAAAATTAAAATAAGTTTATTTAATTAGTGTCTTTAGGATACTACTAGTTAAGAAGGCAATAAATATTATTCAAAACATAAAAATAAGAAATAATAATTAATTTAGGCCAAAATATAATTTTAGTCCATTATTTTTGAGTAAGTTGCAATTTAACCATTAATCTTTTCTTTGTTTTCTAAAAGTTTCACTTCTTGATCCCAACAATTGAACGTAGTTATATATCTTTCTTTTTTCAAGTTCGAATGCGACGAGTCTCGAGCTACATGTTGCTTTTAACAAATCATTTCTTTGTCCAATTAAGGCCATCAACAAACAACATCAAATTGAGTTCCGAAAGTAGGTTGCTCGTTTCACAGTCGAACAGGCAAAGTTAGTCATATTTCTTTTGTTTAAAATCCGATTTCGACAATTTTGAAACTACGAATAAATGAGGTTAAATCGAGCCTGAAAGTGGTTCTGGAACCAAAAAAGTGGAAAATTATGAAAAATCACTTCCAAGCCTGATTTGACCTCATTTGTTGACAGTTCTAACTAAGGAAATTTTTTTTAAAAAAAAAGACGTGTCAAGAGTAACCTGTAACTCCGAACTTACCACAATTAGACTAGAAACAAAAGAAATATAATCAACTTCTTCGTTTGTTTGACTCTACAATAAGCGGCCTACTTTTATAGCCCAACTTAATCTTGTTTATTAATAGTTCGAAAAAAAAAAATTGGCCAAAAACAACATATACCTCGTTGCATTCAATACATGTGTGCATATATATAACCCAAAAAGTGCTCGTTCTTTGTGAGCATATGATAAAGGTTTAGATCATAATTGTCTAAAAAACAAAAGAAAGTTGAATTTGATCATCTTGAGTTCCTGACAACCATATAAATATATATATATATATATATATATTATATGTATACCAAAAAAGAGTCGACAACTTGTCCTAAAGTTTTAAAAGTTGCAACTTTAACTTTGTTAAAGGGAAGTGGCTATTCAGGCATGCATGTGGCTTTACCATAAGCAATAGCTGCTTCACTAGCTTCTAGCTACAACATTTTGGTCAATAAATAATTGAGCTGGAAATATTAATTAATTAGTTGAAAACAAATGATTGTAAACAATTGCATTAGTTTATATATAATAACTAGAATATGAATATTTATAGCTTTAGTTTCTCATTGTCAAGTGATAGATAGTGTTTATTTTTTGTGATGAGAAATAAGGTCTAAGAGACTCATGTTAATAGTAAGCTTGAAGATTATACATACCACTGCATCAATAGTAACAACATTACATAAGTTATAAAAGAAGAGATTGAATACACTTAAAAGACTCTAAATATACAAAAAATGACACTTAAATTGGATTATCAATATGAATTAAATTATTAAAAACAACTGATAGGACATTGCTACTGAAAATTCCATTATAAAATCAAATCATTATTTGTCTCTTTCTTTTTCTTCAAATCATTCAAAAATTTAAAAAACAAAATAGTGCTTTATCTCCCCATACACCAAGCCATTTAATAAGTGAATAGATCTCATGTAATACTTGAGGGGTGTAGTGATGAGAGGAAAAAAATAGTTAGAAAGAGAAACTGTGAGGTATTTGGACCCAATGAGAAATGTAGAATGATGCACCAATCAAGTTTTTTTTAGTATTGTTCTATTCTGTTTCGGCAGTGGATCCTCTTGTAAGATAAAACTTTAATACTCAAAACTTGATGAGTAAAAGAAATATGTGTACCTTGATTTTGATCTTGTAATCTTGAAGAGAGTTTCTTCCTTCTGCCCTTCTTCTCTACATGTTCTCTGATGGTTGAGAACCTCTCATTTCCTTATCCTCTTCTTATTTCAAATGTGAGGCTTGTGTCTATCATGAAGGAAGAGGGAAGGGTATATAAAACCCTACTAGGCTCTAGTTCCTCCTAAGGCCAACAACCATCACATTGGGCCTCCTTTAATTAGACCCAGTCCATTAGTCACATGGGCCAATGAAATATTATAAAATAATCCAACATTCTCCCACTTGGCCCATGTTACGACTTGAAGATTCAACAACTTTAACTGCGCACTATAAATTGAATCTAACAAGCCATCTTTAATCTGAATTGAAAAGATCGGATCATGGCGGTCACAAGTTCATAATAACTTGATTCCATCCATGTACCACAAATCAAAACAATTCATAACAACTTTAATTTGACAACACTTTAATTATGAACTTTTATTGTTGTCTCACAAAACATTACTGCATGCAGCCTTAATGTGAATAACAATTATGCAAAATACAACTTTAATTGAATTCATAAGTGTCACAACTATACGAGCAAGATAACTTAATGTATATATATACATGTTCGAATATCGTACTAACAAGGACTTTTCTATAATGCCCATTCCTTCAACATGACCAATAAATGTTTTTGGGCAGTAATCTTTTCGTTAGCGGATCCGCTATCATCATATCTGTACAATATGCTCTATTGACACTTTTGATTTTGCACCTCCTCTTTAATAGATAAGCATTTCACATTCATGTGCTTTGCACCCTTAGAATTCTTATCATTATTGGAGAAGAAAACAGTTGCGAAACTATCACAATGAAGTCTTAATGGTCTAGCTATATCGTCGACAATACTTAGACCAAAGACAAAGTTCTGCAACCACAATTCATGAACAGTGGCCTCAAAGCATGCCACAAATTCAACTTATATAGTGGGAATAGCAATAACAGTCTACTTTCCACTTTTCCATTATACGGCTCTTTCAGCCAGTAAAACATATGACAAATATAGATTTTTCCTTGAATCTACATAACCAGCAAAATCTGAATCCAAACAGCCTACCACCTCAAGATGGTTAGACTTCCTATATGTGAGTAAATAATCCTGAATGCCTTGCAAATATCTTAGAATTTTCTTTGCAACTTTCCAATGGTCTGTTCTAGGATTAATTTAATATTGGCCTAACATTTCATCAGCAAAATTGAAAACTGGCCAAATACATGTTTGAATATACATTAAACTCCAAACTATAGATGCGTATGGAATAGACTCTATTACCTTTCATTCCAAATCGCTCTTTGAACATTTTTTTTTATTGTTCACTTTCTGAATTGGAACTATCCTTGCAGAGTAATTTTTCATCACAAATCTCTCTAATATTTTGTTAATATATCTTTTCTGAGACAATTCTAACTTTTCTTGTGATCTATTACGAAATATTTCTATTTCTATCACATATGATGTCTCAGCCATATATTTAATTTCAAAATTATTCGAGAAAAATTTCTTTACATTATGTAACAAGCCAACATCATTAGTAGCAAGAAAAATATTATCAACATATAGAACCAATATAATAAACTTGCTCCCACTGACCTTTATGTATATACACTAATTAACAGTGTTTTCTACAAAACCATATGATACATGGTATTATTGAACTTTAGATACCACTGTCAGGAAGCTTGTTTTAGTCCATATATTGACTTATTTAATTTACACACTAAATTTTCATTACCTGTGGTCACAAAACTTTCTAGTTGGTCCATATAAACTTCCTCTTCTAAGTCACCATTAAGAAAGACGGTTTTACATCTATTTGATGAAGCTCTAAATCATAATGAGCCACCAAAGCCATAAAAGTTCTTAAAGAATCCTTCTCTGAAACTGAAGAGAGAGTTTCTTTTATAGTCAATGCCAACCTTTTTGAGTAAAACCAGTGGCAACAAGTCTGATCTTATACCTTTCTATATTGCCCTTAGAGTCTCATTTGGTCTTGAAGACCCATTTACAACTCACTTATTTTGAACTTTCAAGCAACACAACTAGATCCCAGACTTTGCTATCATCCATTGATTTCAACTTTTCTTTCATAGCATTGAACCACTTTTCAGAATTTTTACATTCCATAGCTTCTTTAAATGAGATTGGATCTGCATACCTAAGTCACACTCATGTTCAAGTGAGTAAATAACATAATCACTTGAAATAGCTGGTCTTTTCTCCCTTGTAGGCCTCTATACTGCTATTTCTTGTGACAACTCTTACTCATTTACCACTTGTTCATTTGTAACTTATTCATTAATAGTTGATTCATCATTAATATCATCATCTAGTGGATTTGAAATATTATTTTGTTGTTTTGACATTTTGTTTGACCGTGATACAACAAGAGAAACAACAACAAAAGAAGAAACACTAGATGTTTCCCTTTGAAATTCGTTAATTTCCACCTTACGTGGATCACTACTCCCACTAGATTGACCATTCTCAATGAATCAAGCATTGTCAGACTCAACTATTTTTGTACCATGGTTAGGACAATAAAATATTTACCCTTTTGACTTTTCAAGATAGCTAATGAAATACCCACTAATGGTTCTTTCATCGAGTTCCTTTTCATGCGGATTATAAATCTTTATTTCTGTTGGACAACCCTAAACATGAAGATGCCTTAAGCTAAGATTCCTTCCAGTCCACAGTTCATAAGGAGTCTTAGGAACTGTCTTACTAGGAACCTTAGGTATACAACAGTCTTTAATGCATATATCCATAAAGATAAAGGTACAGTACTGTGATTTAACATACTCCTAACAATTTCCATAAGAGTACGATTCCGACTTTGAATAAACTTTGCAAATGAACCTGGACATTGTCCACTTTTATTAAAATTTCCATAATATTCACCACCCTTATAAGATCTCACAACTTTCACTTTTCTATTTAACTGCCTTTTTACCTCATTTATGAATACATCTAGGGCATTCATAAATTGAGACTTTTCATGCAGTAAATATAAATAACAATACCGTGAGTAATCATTGACAAAGGTAATGAAATTCTTTTCACCATTCTAAGATGGAGCATAAAAGGACCACAAATATTAGTGTGCATCAATTCAAGAAGTTCACTGCTTCTTTGGCTGAATTCTACAATGTGTGTCTAGTTTGTTTATCTTTAATGCAATCTATACACACGTCACATTCAACAAAATCCATTTAAGGTAAGATTTCACTTTTCACTAACCTCAAAATCCTTTCTTTGGACATGTGACATAACCTTTGATGCCATAAGAAAACATAACATTCATTATGTGCACTACGTTTGTAACTATACTTTGTTCAACAAGAAACAAGGATTCAACAAAATTAACATCAAGATTAAAACAACACAAGTTGTCAATTAAAATACCTAAACCATAAAATGCATTACATTTATACAACGAAAAAGTATGGTTTCTAATCTTAGCATTAAACTTACATTGTTGCTTTATCCCTCTTCTTGTCCTTCCTTTCATATTTTAACTTGCCACTATCAGCTTCTTTATGGAATGTGAGATTAACATAATGTTCCTTCAAATTTCTTTAATCTTTCTTCCTCTTGAATTAATATGGCCTTAATTTCTTGAAAGTTCCATTTTTTCTCTTTAAAGATGTTATATTACTTGGAACTTATCAAATTCAAGAGGGAGTGAGTTAATAATAAACTGTACTAAGAAGGAATCCTCACTTCAATACTCATTAATCTCAGCTTTGCTGCCAAGTTTACTATACTTGTCACATAATCATGAATGGGCCATAACCAACAAAATTTCTTGATCGTTGGTTCATTCACCAAGTTAGAAACAATAGACTTATCAGTTATGTCCAAAATGAGAGTATTCTTTAATTTTCAACATGAACTCCTTCGCATTGCTCGTCTTAGGCATTGATGAATTAACATTTTCTGTCATCATCATTTTCATCAAGTTCAACCTCAACCTATTAGACCGCTTCCAAACCCCATAAAGAGACTTGTCAGCTTCAGTACTGGTCTCAATAATGGTTGTAAGGTTTTTATCACAAACTAATGCAAGGTCTAAATCCATAACACCCAGTTGAAACTGGATCCTTTCAGACCAATATGCATAGTTCAATCCATCCAACTTGACCAATACATTGCCCATACCGAACAAATTAATGGAAATTGCAAACATTAATTATACAAACTCACACTTTAATGCTTTGAGAAAACATAAATGGATTCAGATAAATCATACACTTTAATCATGTAAAAAGTTCACCTTTGGGCAATCCTTAAATACATAGCCTTAACCAATATTGATGCAAACAAGATCAAACTTTAATGGATTATCAAAAATACTATAGTCAACATGCATGTTATCTTTGGATATACAAACACATTTACCAAGCATATTAATAAATCCCTTTAAATGTCACTAATCATAAGCAATGATCCACCTTTGGGTGATCTCCTAGCATTATAATTAATGATCTCAATTGTTCAATATAACCTTTCATATAATTTAATTGTATCACATTATCATGAACAATTGATATACATAATTAAATATCTAAATACCTTTCAAGCTAGGCCACTTTGGTGACTAACAAGCTCTCTTTTCATTTAAATATTTAATATATGAAAACTTTATTTGAGATATTAAATCTCCAATTTCATTTGCACAAACTATACATATAAGATTGAAAACTATTCTATAATTTCAATACTTATATAACATTTATGTACATATAAGAGTAACTATTTCAAAAACTTTAATTCATATATATTGATCCCAATATCATATACATGAGAACAATAAATTTAATAAGATATGTGAGTTCATCCATACATCTTTCATATAAGGTCCAAACAATAATTTCANTTCAATACTTATATAACATTTTTGTACATATAAGAGTAACTATTTCAAAACTTTAATTCATATATCTTGATCTCAATATCATTTACATGAGAACAATAAATTTAATAAGATATATGAGTTCATCCATATATCTTTCATATAAGGTCCAAACAATAATTTCATAAGGACAATAATTTTAACAAAACGAATACCTAAAACCATACTCAAACATCAACTTTGCATATTCATTAATCCATGAATAATTCATTTTGTAACTCACCAAACAAACCACATTCACATATAATACATAAACCATAAATATATATATAAACTTATTAAACCCCAAAAACTAAATTTGGAGAAACCCAACGGAGGAGAAACCCAAGGCCGCATACTAGAATTGCAGATATATATATTCATTCATAAATAAAGCATCGTGTGGGGCCCACTATAAACAATACTTCATTCACACCCTTGCAAGCACTTTCGGCACAGTAAAAGGCATCAATCAACGCATGAATACTGATAGATATACATACATATTATTACCAATCCAAGGCCAAAATCGCACAGTATCCATCTAATATATATATATATATATTCTATTTCTATTTCTATACAGTAAAATGACGCACGAAACTTGGCCCAAATTGATCTTTAATGTGAATATCGACATTCATTCACCACTTGATTAAAAGCAACGCCACCAAGCACGCGATTTTCAGTTCGACTATAATTTTCTTTGATTTGCACAGCGACAAGTAGCGAAAACGATTTACAAATATAAAATCATATTAGTTTCATATTTGATTTATTCACTATAATCATACAAATTTTCCTTTAAAGATGATTATATGAAAACCCTAATAAAATCAAATCTGAAAACTAAGCCTTGCTCTGATACCAAATGTAAGATAAACTTTAATACTCAAAACTTGATGAGTAAAAGAAATATGTGTACCTTATCCATGCCTTTGAACTTTTTAGAGAGAGAGTTTCTTCCCTCTTCCCTTCTTCTCTACATGTTCTCTGATGGTTGAGAACCTCTCATTTCCTTATCCTCTTGTCTCAAATGTGAGGCTTATCTGTCATGAAGGAAGAGGGAAGGGTATATAAAACCCTACTAGGCTCTAGTTCCTCCTAAGGCCAACAACCATCACATTGGGCCTCCTTTAATTAGACCCAGTCCATTAGTCACATGGGCCACATAATGAAATATTATAAAATAATCCAACATTAGGTGGATATATTAAAGAGGAGAAGGCGGCCAAAGCCTACGAACTCTCGGCTCCCAAGTATTATGGTCTTACCTCCACCACTATGTTTCCAGTAATCATCAATCATCATCTCCTCCCTTTCTTTCTCATGTTTCATATATAATGGTTGTTATATATGTCTTCTTATAGATAATTAATTGGACGACGAATCCTTACAAATACTGAAGGTTTTGTTTTGAACAAGGAAGCAATCAAAAGATGGAAACATGTCATTTGAAACTTTAGGGCAATTTCTCAAGATTCACATTCAGGAGCTTATTGGAGATGAAGTGGGAAAGTGTTTATTAATAGGGTAGTCAACTAGCCATAAGTCTTTTTTTTTTTTT
>QANZ01031726.1:0-41799 GCA_003254925.1 Chamaecrista fasciculata | reverse complement strand
AAAAAAAAAAAAAAAAGGTGTCCAAAATTCAGCCAATATGTTTTTATTCAACACAAAATAAATAAATAAAACAATAAAAGAGAAGTAAATATATGAAGATAGAAAATGTTGGAAATTGAAATGAATATTCACCTTGTTTAACAATTGAGATATTTGATATAGCATAATAAACTTATATTCGAATTGAAAACGTCTCTCTCACTTTTCTTTCCAAACCTTAGCCACCATCTTCCTCTACATTTCTTCCAGAATTGGTTGTAGAGGGAGGAGTTTGAGATTCTGCAACTCCTCCCTCCTCCTTCTCCTTCTCTTGTTTTCGGTTCGGTTTTTATTTCAATAAATTCATATCTGATTTAGTCCCCCATCTTGGTGATGTTTTCTCAAATCTGATTATGCCTTCTTTTAATAGTGTTTTCCCCTTTTGCGGTGTGTTCCCTTTATGGGTGTTATTTCGTTTAAGATCTGGTTCAGTCCTGCTTAGTGGTGACCTTTGGATCATGTTTTTATGCTTTTCTTGTTGGTGGAAGTCGATGATATCTACATTTGGGATGATGATTTCTTCTCTAATAAACAGTAAGTATGAGATTAAGCAGCTTGTTGACAATACATTTAGATCTGTATCCTCAGGATTTATTCCCTATAGGATCTGTTAGTCCTCAAGTTTTCTTCTGTATAGGACTTATTTTTGCGCATATTTTGTCCCCAAGTTCAACAATGTTTAGGTTTATGCTTCATATGTTGTATTAGTTTCGAAATTCTCTGAACATTTGTAAGTGCCGTTTGGCTTTCATATAATATTATTTGTTAGTTTCTTATAAAAAAAAGAAGAAGATAGAAACGTTTTGACGAATTCATCTACTTATTTCCATATACGCATACGAAATTTAAAATTCAAATTTAATCATAATCATTATTCAATCCCATATTTTAAGTAAAAATCATCTCACCTCTATATTATAAATACATAGGCATGCCCACATACTACATTTATTTTAGGATAAATTACAATTTGGTACCATGAAGTTTGACCCTATTTTACTTTGGTACCATGTGGTTTGAAACCTGACACTTTGCTATCCCGTGGTATTCTCCATTAACACTTTGATACCCTTTGGAGCTATTTTGTAATTTTAACCATAACAAATTTTGCCAAAACTACATATTGACCCCAAATTTTTTTTAAATTTTTCATTTTAGTACCTAGATAATATGTATTCAGAGACCTATTTGTAATTTTTTGAAAATTTTTTGGGGTTTATATGTAATTTTTGCAAAAATTGTTATGGTTAAAATTACAAAATAGTTTCAAAGGTTACTAAAGTGTTAATGGAGAATATCACAGGGTACCAAAGTGTCAGGTTTCATACCACAGGGTACCAAAGTGTAATTTACCCTTTATTTTATTTTAAGGAATCTTATTTTTAATTAATTTTAGTTTGAGTAAAATTTTATAGCAGTCTATAAAACGTATCTGATGAGTGATGACCAATTTGATTAGTTTTATCTTATTAAATTGGGAATTTTGAATTTCTAAAATACATACTTTGCTATAAAATTTATACTTTTATTGGACAAAGGTTAACATTTTATAAAGATGCTAAAGTTACTAAAATATTCTATGTATATATATATATAAAGAATTATTAGATTAATCAAATATTTAATAAATTTTATAAATTTATAAATAACATGTTTAATAAATTACATATCAAACATATAAAATAAAATATATGGGACATCCTGAATTGAAGCAGCTAGCTTCAAAAAATAAGAATTGACTACAAAGAAAGTTCATAAAGTTCAACTATATATTCAAAAATCTTTTTAAATAGATAGAATTAAGAAATAAGTAAATGAATACTCAATAATAAACTAAGAATTAATTAGAACAATCCTAATTAATAAATTGGGTGTTAATATTAGGGAAGTAAAATTATTAGAAATTCTAATTTATTATATTTCAGTTTATTATATTTCCGCACACAATATATGCAAAGTTTATGTAGAATGCATTTATTCATCATATATTAGTTTCAAAGGTAAATTACACTTTAGTATCCAGTTCTATAGATCGTTTTCACTTTGGTGCAATGTTCTTTTAAAAGTGACACTTTGATACTATGTTCTTTGCACTGTTAACACTTTGGTACCCAAATTTATTTTTGTTATTTTTTTACGGGAAAATTGCACGTCACCATCACGTGCACAGTAAAAACACTCAAATGTTCATTTTTCTCTAATTTTTCACGGTTTAAACAGTGAAACACTACAAAATCCTCTTACTAAAATGTTATTAGACTGATATTGTAAAAGAGAATTATTGGTGCACAAAAAATAGGAAAAATACACTGTAACTCTAGTATCATATTGGTACCGGAAGATATTTTAAGTAATGCTTGATGTTGTGCAACTTGACGAAAAACCATTGAAGGAGAGAATAGTAAAAATACTATTTAATTATTTTAGAGTCACTTATTTAATTATAATACATCAAACGAGAGACTACATGAGCAAACAAACTCTCTTAGAATCACAATCAAATTGTAATATCTTTCACTTAATTATAAAAATACATGGCAACTCAATTTATCTTAAAAGTTAACACAAAAATTGCACTATTTTTTTTATGTATAAACTAAAGAGAGATAATTATAAGAAGCTCAAAATATTTTTTAAATGAAATTGTAAATAAGATCACATAATAACGTAAGAATTTATATAAATCACTCAATGTTAGTTTTTTTAAAGAAAAGTTAATTCATTTTTTTTAGAAAAAATAAGTAACGTAACTAATAAGATAATTAAAAATCTTTCTTAAGTAAACATTGTTTCATGTATATTTTCTTTATTGATTGAAAAAGTTATGACAACTGAGTTAGTGTGAATGATGAATATCCCATTTCAATGTAGCTTAACAATTATTTTAAATAATTCATTAATAAAAACTTATGATTATGAATGAGTAAAATCGGGTACAATTCAACCAACTTGATCAAATCCAACACTTTTGATCGAGCTTAGATTTTTCCAAGCAGATTGTAATGAGTTGTGATTTTTTTAAGAAAGTCAATTAGATCGGATTGAGTGGGTTAACTTGAGCCAACCTGACTTGATTGAAATTATTCTTTTTTTATGATTTTTTTATGTTAAATTCTTTGGATAAATAATTTTTTTTTTCTATTGGGCCAAAAAATAAAATAAAAGAAATCTAATATAAAATAATAAAATAATTTGTTCATTATGTTTATTTATTTTCCTCTTGAAACAAATGATGAGCATTCTTGTTAATTTTTTAAATATAGCGAAATAAATAAATGATGTTCAGAAAAATAAAGTCGAAATAATTACAATAAAGAATGTTCGTTCATATAAACAAAGCTCTATTTTATTATTATTTTTAAGTCCTAGTGGAGGGAGATCAAACATTACAAATATGATTAACTTGTATGAGAATCTTAAGGGTATGTATATGTGATTTTAAATCCTAGACATTTTTTAAGTTTGCTTAGAATAATTTGAAAAACTGAACTTACTAACTGGAATTGTATAGTTATTGGTACCCAAATTTATTTTTCTATTAAGTTTTGACGGTGAAGTTGCTCGTGACCACTCCATGCACAGTAAAACACTTAAATGTTTATTTTTCTCTCATTTTTCACGATTCAAACGCTAAAACACTAAAAAAGTCGTCAAAAATACTGAGATTTGAATTGAGAGTATTTTGGATTGTTTTACCGTTTGAACCGTGAAAAATGAGAGGAAAGTGGACATTTGGGTGTTTTTATTGTGCACATGATGGTCACGTGCGGCTTTGCCGTCAAAACTTAACAGAACAATAACTTTGGGTACCAAAGTGTTAACCGTGCAAAAAACAGAGTATCAAAGTGTCACTTATTAAAAGAACATGGTACCAAAGTGAAACCGTTCCATAGAACAGAATATCAAAGTGTAATTTTATTATATTTCTTTCCATTCACTTTGATTCTTTTGGACTTGACGTCTTTCTCAAAAAATATAAAAATACTGTTTTGGTGTTTAAGTTTTGGTATGTGACTGTATCTTTGTACTATTAGATATGGATAAGTCTCAAATCAAACAAGTAAGTTTTAACTTCATTGCAATAATTTTGTTTAATTACTACCGAAGCGATGGCTAATTATAATACCAACACATATATATAATTTATCCCTTTCAAGTTTTAACTTCATTATAATAATTTTGTTGTCATTGTCAAATTGGTAACTTTTTTCAAACTCATCCAATACTATCAAGATTGGTAGACATTTAAACTATCACATTAAGTACATAAAAAAAACTAAAAATATGAATGTGAATATGTGATGTACTCAACTCTAAAGTTTAAACATAATAAACAATTTTAAACTCAAATTTTCACTATCATAAAAAAATAACATAATAAACAACTTTCTCTCTATCTCAAATTTTATATCTATTTCTTCAAAAAAAAATATTGATGGGTCGGTGAATAAACCCATCAACTCACAGGTTGGCTCACCATAAGTTACTGGTTTGGTGAGTTCACTCACTTGATTTGAATTTTTTTATGACCCAAGACTTATATTTAGAATCTAATTTTTTTTTTTTTATGTTTGTGATGCAAATTTGAGAGCAATTTAAGATAAAATATTATTTTGATTTAAAAAGAATATCCAATTATGTAAAATGTTAAGATAAATCAAAATAAGAAATAGCGCGATGAAAAAGAAAAACTTTTTGACCCCTCGAATTAAGACTAGTGAAAATTAGAACAAAAGTTTTATAATCTCTTTAGTTTTTTTTTATAATGCAGTTTGTGGTCATAATAAATCAATTGGTTGATGGAGAATGAGCTACATAAAATTATAAGAATTAAATTGTCAATAGATTAATTATCAATAAACTGACTTTTCACTAATGAAAATTGTATATTTTTTCTATAACAAATAGTGTAGAATGATTAAGCCAAAAATAATAGTGAAGAACGACAACTGATAAATTAAACTTCATATTTATATTTACTCTTAACATTTAATTCTAATTAAAATTAATGTTGTTCAATTTATACTCAATCATATGGGTTTGGGTTTGGGTATGGATCGGCTTGGCTCAACCTCAACGGTATGGTAGTAGCTAAGTCCACCTAAAAATATTATATTAGCGTTCATTGTCTTTAATATATTATAAACTCTAAATTGAAATCAATTTAATAATATAATATTTTTTCATATGTGAAATTGATTAAAAAATTACATGTATAAAAAAGTTAAAAAAAAAAGTCAAATAACGTGAAAAATTATTATAAATTTGAGCAACAACATTTGCTATATAAAGCTTAGTGAGGCCCACTAATCCTGAAGTGTTTTAGATGGGTAATTAAATATAACAATTAACAAAAGTAAATGTGATTAAAGAGATTCACTAATCATTAACTTCACTCATTTATTTTTTTAATACGCATACATTTGAGATTTTTAAACAAGAATAGAACATTTACATTATCATGACTTCAAAAATTTACAATCTATGATTTTGTACATTAATATGGTATCATTAACATATAAAATAATTGCATTTCTAATTTTAAAACAAAATAGAATTAATACTTTTTTTTTTTGCCTTGAAACTATAATTATTACAGTTCAAACAGCAAACACATTTCAACATTTTAACATATACTTACAGAAACCATACAGCTAGCAAAATGGCAAGAGATCTAACAAACCATTGTACTATTACACAGACATCATATTCAAAGCATTCCTACAGTTAACCTACCCGTTACACAGACATCATACACAGACATTTTTTATTGTCAAGCAATATTAATGTCTTTGAATAAAACATATACCTGTTTCAATGTTGATAAAATCCCAGCTACTTTTGCACTAACCATCTCTTGCATCTTTCTTTCCATCTCAATCTGTTGTTCTTTCATCTTTTCTTCCATTGTTTCTTTCATTTTTCCTTCCATCTTTTTTTCCATCTCCAATACTCAAGCATTCACATCAATTTGGCTTAACCCTCTTTTTCTTGGAGGTTTAGCCCCATATCCTTGTCCTCTAAGATATCTCTGCAAGGACACTAGTTAACATTTGACCTAAACTCATTCGATTTTCTATTGGTTCAAACTCTTGTTGATCTACAAGTTCTTTGAGGCAAGCCTATAATAATAAAGTATTATATTAACAAAAAAATAAACTATGATTTCATTAATAAAAAAATTTATAAACTTGAAAAAGAAATACATGAATTTTTTGTGATTGTGGATCCGACCACAATGTTTCTCCTTCTTTATTCTTGCGAGTGTGTTGCAATTCCCGTACAACATCTAGTGTTGCATGTTCCCCAGTAATAGGATATCACTGCAAGAATAGGTTAGGAAGCTAAAAATATCAACACCAATAAAGCAAAGCTGCAAAAATCTGATTGCAATTGCTTCTATATATAGATCTCACTAATAATATTAAATTCAAAATATTAAACACTATATTTTTTTAACTTCTAAGTTTATATATATTAACTCCTGTTTTTAAGCAAAAACCTAATACCATTCGATTGACATGTACAACACACATAATGCCTAAAATCTCACTCTAGCTAAACTATGTACATTATCAAATAAAAGAATGTAGTGTGGTAATAGGAATTTCACTGTGGATTCTTTAACTTCTGCAAATGAATGAGGCCCACATTTGTGGAGAGTCTATTGGTTAGATCGATTAGCTTGATTTGTCAAACTTCTGGTCTGTAATAAAGATAACTTTTATTAATAAATATAATAATAATGTAA
This sequence comes from Chamaecrista fasciculata, assembly GCA_003254925.1. Taxonomy (NCBI): domain Eukaryota; kingdom Viridiplantae; phylum Streptophyta; class Magnoliopsida; order Fabales; family Fabaceae; genus Chamaecrista; species Chamaecrista fasciculata. The sequence goes on along the minus strand of QANZ01031726.1, from coordinate 35,009 downwards.
TATATTTATTGTAATAATTTCAATTAGCATAATACCTTGAATTGTTCAAAACCATAGCGATTAATTAACCATTTCCACTCTTCCATGTCAATACTCACTGGTTTATTGGCCAAGCGCTCCTCAGTTGCAAATTTCTTGTAAGCATCATGTAGAGTAGTCTTCCAAGTGTTAAATGCTTTTTGAAAAGTATTGATAACATAATTTTGGAAATCTAACTCTCTTCTGCCCCGTCTATGGAGACCGACGACGTGATGAACTGAAACACAAAGAAGAGAGTAAAGTGAGCGAGAATGGTGAAAACTGAATAAGGGCATGATGAAGGTAAGGCAAATAGGTGTAAAGTTGGGAGTTTTAATTTTTAATTTTTTAAAAATAAATAAACAATTAGTAAATGGCAATAATTACAATTTTGCCACTCAATTTGAGTAGGCCTTGGGTTAATTTGAGTGTTTCCTTATTGTTGTCGTCGTTGTGCCTCAATATACTCTTTCATAATTTGTCGCATATTGCGCATCTCAGCCAGAAGGGCACTTGCTTCTGATCCACTTTGTCCACCTTCCGGAACATTGCTCTCAGTTATAGGGGCATTAGAACCCACATTAGCTTGGCCACGACCACGGCCACGCCTTCTAGGTTGGGCGACTTGAGGCAAGGAAGAAGCTTCATCAACCTCAACTCTCTCTGCTTGTATTTGTCTTCCTCTACCCCGTCCACGGCCACGGCCTCGGGCTCGGCCACAACCTCTACCTCGACCCCTGACAGGAGGATCAGGTAGATTAGCTAAACCAGCTAAGGGTTCAGGCAAGACATTAGGCTTGGCAGAAACCCCCACCGGTTCATCAACTGCTCCTGCTTCTTCAGCCGACATCTACGATCTATGCGACTTTAACGCTCTACACAAAAGAGGTATATATCAAGATAATAACAAATCACGAGTTAGGAATAAAATTGAGGAATGATAGAAGGATTAAACTGGACATCCTATAAGGCCTCTCAAATGTTAGCTATTGTTGCTATTATGCCCGGGATTCATAGTAGCAACAAAAGATAACACCAAAGGACACTAGCTTTGTTAGACACAGTGACCTAACCTGGCTTTGATACCAACTTTGTCACGACCCCCTAACGGAATACGTGACCGGCACGGACCAAACATAGTAATCTCATGACCCGTAAGCCTAGATTCATCATTTCCCGACTGAAAGCACAACTTCACTTATAAACATGTAATGACAGTTAGAGAAATTTTGGCATGGTATCCCCTGTATGTGGAAGGGTCCATACAACATATAACAACCTGCTCAGCAGTATCAATACAAGATAGAGCTCCGCTCTCATCAGAAATCAATATAAACACAAAAAAAAAAAAGAGCTCTGCTCTCATGACATACCAGCCCAAATAAACATGAACATCACCCTAACTATAGTCTAACAGAACTACTCTAGAGTCAAGTGCAAAATACAAGTAAATCAAAATGTATATCAAGCTAAACTACCCACATGGACGAGTATGTGGGACTTCAACGGGGCCGATCGACCTAGTTGGCGCCGGAAGGCTGATCCTGTGAACCTGAAGCTGAAAATGGTAAACATATAAAGGGTGAGTCGAGAGACTCAGTGAGTAATCCAATCTATCCTAGACGTGGAGGGCAAGGAACCCCACAAATTTTAAATAGTCAAACCGTTACATAGTCAAAATCTCATAATAAGGATCACAGTTCAAATAGTCACATATATGCATGTCTACTCGTAACACAATCAAGGTAATCAGCCTAGGACCCGTGCCCATGTCACAGTCAAAGCTATCCAGCCTAGGACCCGTGCCCATGTCACAGTCAAAGCTGTTCAGCCTGGGACCCGTGCCCATGTCACAGTCAAAGCTTTTCAGCCTAGGACCCGTGCCCATGTCACAGTCAAAGCTTTTCAGCCTGGGACCCGTGCCCATGTCACAGTCAAAGCTATTCATCCTAGGACCCGTGCCTATGTCACAGTCAAAGCTGTTCAGCCTGGGACCCGTGCCCATGTCACAGTCAAAGCTGTTCAATGCATCTTTAAAAACATATATATATATATGTATATTTTAGAAACTTTTAACCTTGCCAAAAACCAATTTATATCAAATATGTCACACAAGCATGTTAAAACAAGTTCTAGGATAAAGAGGATACTCACCTGAAGGTCACACTCAATGACCTAGAATTCCTCTAGTTAACACACTACCCTCAAGCTTGTGACAAGTGCGGGGTACCTAAATCCATAACAAAATACAATTATCCTATTAGAATACTTCTCATACAAACTCACTTGACCTCTACATGCCAAGAGTCTCCTCAAGTCTCTTCTTCATTCCAAATACCACCAACTTGGTATTCCACTAACCACAAAACACCAATTATCCTAAGAGAGCTTGGGTAAAAGTTTGGGAGCTCTAACAATGTTTAATCAACAACCAAGTTTCCAAAAACTTATTATTACCCCTTCATTCTTCAAGATTAGAAATTAACACTTCAAAACTTTAATCATGATGTAAAACTAACGATCACTTCTTAAATACAAACTTACACTTTCAAAATTCTTCATAGATGTATAAAAACTCATTTAACTCATAAAAACCATCAAAGTCATTCATGAGGACCAATTTGTAACATTAAAGTTTTACCTTAAAACACCAAATTTCAAAATACACTCTATAAATTCACATTGATGGTATAGAACTCATAATCATCACTCATTGAACTCATATAAACCATCTATTTCAAGGAAACATGAAAATTTGAGCAAAACCCCCATTTAAAGTTTAACCCTAATTTCTATTGGGTCCCAAATTGATGAATATGGAGTCAAGCATTAAACCAAGTGTTAGGAATCTTTAGAGTGTCACAAATTACCAGAGAAACACAAGAAAATCGAAGGAAACATCAACTAATTTCATGGTTTTCAAAGAGAGAAGCAAAAAGGGAAGAATAGATGAAAGTTGTACCAAATGGAAGAAAAGAAGGAGGAGGACGGCGGCCCGTGGTGGCTGGACGCCGGCGACGGTCGTCGGACGGTGGAGGTGCGGCGGACAGCGGCCTAGGAGGTGGTGGGGGTGAGTGGTCGCAAGGGAAAGGAGGGATGTGTGTAAATGTGAGTGAGGGAGATGAATGGGGAAAAAAAAACGCAGGTGCTGTCATATTGGAGAAGATGGGGGCTGTTTCGCAATTTTGGCCAAATTTGGGGGGTAAAAATCTAATTCTGAGAGAGAGAGTTAACCAGAAAATCAGAATTTTGCCCAGAAACATTTTACTTCTTTCCAAATCAGTCCCTAGAAGCTCAAAGTTTAGAAATAGAGATTTTTGACAAAAATTATATTGTTGGATTCATTGAAAATAGTAGGTTCCAAATATATATTTTACTTTCAAAAATATTATATCTATAATTTATTATTTCTTACTCAAGAGTGTCTTATAATAAAATTAAAATGAAACACGGATAAAATTTTTTTGTCAGGTTGCTCTCAAAATTTAACCACAAGCTCATAAGGACTTCTAGATTAACTTCATAATTTACTTTTGAGCCAAATGCTAAGTCTAATGTGTAATATAATACTTTGGGGTATTACAGAAGGTAAGGCAAATAGGTGTAAAGTTGGGAGTTTTAATTTTTAATTTTTTAAAAATAAATAAACAATTAGTAAATGGCAATAATTACAATTTTGCCACTCAAAAGTTTTCACTTGTCAATTAAAATTACAATTTTTTGCCTCCTATTCTTTTGCCTCCTATTTTTAGTAGCAAATTTCAATAATTTGCCACCTAAACGGCTTCAGTGGCAAATTATAGAATTTTGCCACTAAAAAGAGGCAAAAATTTTATTATTGGTATGTTAAGTGGCGAAATCTAAAATTTGCCACTGAAAGAGGACTTTCTATGACTAATTTTTATTTTACCACCGAAAGTTCGCCACCAAAACTCCAATTTCTTATAGTGTATGAATATAGTGCCTCGTGAAAAGAAAAAGGTGCAAAACAAAGAAAACAAGAATTGAACTAAAACTGAGCAATACATAATGGTATGAACTGATAGTTTAAAATGGTATTCCAAGGAATTACCAGCAACAAAAAGACAATGAGTGGATATAAATAAATCACTAGAAAATTAATTGGCAGAATAATAATTTCATTAGGAGTACTATCCTGATGCGAGGAAAATTTAGTATTTCAGACATTCAAAGTTTAATAAATACAAGCAATATAAGTATGCTTTCCCATGCTCAATATACCACGCCTTAAAAAGGAATTTAATATCTTTTTTAAGCTAAGCCACAATTATTAAGCTTTATAAAACCTATAATTAAGGTGATGGTCCATAATACTACATTACGTACGTGTAACCCGAAACAATATCGATTGGCCAAAAAAAAACCCCGAAACAATATCATCTCAGTTTACAGTTATGGACGCAATTATTTGTGTCAAACATAAACATGTCCCTTTTATGTAAGTATTAGTGATTCACAAGTCGGCAATCCAACAAAAAGAATAATGTCTATGAATGGAGAATAATGAAAAAAATTAAATAGTATAAACTATGTGTAAGAAAAATTCAAATCTATGAGCTTTAATATATATGTCTATGATTTGGGTCCATGACTCCACCACAAAGTCAAAATATAGAATTGAGTACTCCACTTTTGATTAATTCACAAAAAATTCTGAACATGAACATCAAAAAAATATTATATATTAATTTTCATGTTCTTGAACACAATGATCATCAATCGAATGCATGACTCAGATTTAATTGATTCAAATATATATTCGATATATATATGTTCGTGAACATTCAGCATATATATGAACTTTGATTTATGTCCTCTAGTTAACACATCCAAAAGAAAATCTCATAACACTTTTTTTAATTCAAATTTCTCAAAAAAAATATTAATAAGAACATTCAGGGATAGTGATGCTCACCTATTTAATCAAAGAAATCACAGTGGAGCAAAACTTCAACCTTCCATTACTCCCAAAAACACATCATAATTCATCGTCCCAGAAGAACTCTAAACTGCAAAAGATGTCCGAAATTTAAAATAAGTAAACAAGATCAGATTCATAAATACAAAAAGGAAACAAAACAGACTTGTTGTTTCGGAAATATCAACTGGAAATGTACCAACGTTTCGAAAGAAAATGGAAAAACTGAAGTTAGCGGAAGAAGAACCTTTGCTTACTATCACAAGAGCGTTTGAAAACTTTCTTGGCTCCGATCTCAGTCGCTGAACTATATGCTTCGCAATTCGAAATAGTGAAAGAGAAACAAATAGAGAAGCGGCGTGGAGAAACAAGAGGAATGCCCTTTTAACCTAATCTCCACTTATTCACTTAATAATAATAAAAGCAAAAGGCAAAAGTACCTTTTTCATCCCAAACTTCACATCAATTTTCAATTTGATACCCAATCTTCTTTTGTTGTCAATTTCATCTCTATTATTTCACATTTTAATCAATTTTATCATTTCAGTAACTTCTTTAAATAAATTAACGATAGATTTTGTTTACTTTTTCAATCTAAATTGAAATTTGAGTTTTTCCTCATCTTTCTTTGTCAATTTTCAAAAGTACCTTCTTTCGTTCTTCCATCATATCTTATCAGTCATGTAAAATCAATTATTAACATTTGACTAAAATAAGAACAAATGATAAAATTGATCAAAAATATTTTTTAGAAATAACAATTTTTTCCGAACTACATGAACTTTGATCCCTTAATCAAGTATATATAGGCCTTAGATTCTGCTTAAATCAAGTTCAATCTTTATAAATATGTGATTTTATTGCTTCTTTTTTATTATGTTATCTTTATCTTTATTTTTGGTTTGATCTGTTTTATTTCATTTTCTTTATGATTAAATTTAATTTTCATAAAGCCATTTTACTTTTTCATAATTATTTTACGGATAACTGTTGTTACTTTTTCTCAAGTAACTTCCCAAAATTATCTTTGGTTTGAGATCAATTTTTGCCTTGTCCACCCCTTTCAAAATTATTTTCATAAACTAGTTTTCCAAATTTTTTAAAAAAAATTTGGCGTAAACTCATTTTCTTTTCAAAAGAGTCATGAATGACATGTCCCATGTCAGGCGTGACATTTCATATATTATTTTTTGTTGTACTTTTGATCTCATCTTTTGATCCGATTGTAAAATTGGTCCCGTATATTTTGGTCAAATTGTAGAATTGATTTTATATCTTTGCAAAAGATTATATATTGTGAACTAATAGTGAAACTTTTTGTAAAAATATGAGATCAAATCTGTAAAAAAAAGATATGGAACTAATTTTATATTTAACCAAAAGATATGAACCAAAAGTACAATTAAAAAAATATAGAATCAAATTAAGATCTAAATAAAAGATCCAAAAATACACTTATAGAGAGAGAGTGCCGCAAGTGAAAGAACGACCGTGGTCTATTTACCAGCGCACTTTATCATATCACAGATTAAATTATGGTGCCAAAATTAGTATCCCTAATAGAAAACATATATCAGTAGCAACCAAATAACTGGGCTTTACCAGCACTTTATACGGAAAAGTTAATAAAAGAAAAGAATAAATTAACAATTCAATCATTGAAATATCACTTAGTTGATAATTTGATCATTGAAAACTTTAAATACACTCTTTAATTCCTAAAAAATCTAAAGGCTATACTTGTTAATCCTTTTCATGGACTAAAGAGTATATCGTTTAATTCTTTTAGGGACTAAAAAGTATATCTTTCAGATCTTTAAAAAATTCAACTGTATATTTTAATTTTTCAAAGACTGAATTATCAACTCGGAATCGCCATGTACAAAATGAAAATTTCATGAGAAGCCATTCATCATCCTATTTTGGTCACTATACTACCACCTAACAAGTCCTTGTGCTGCTGGTGGGAGGCGTGAAAAAAAGCTATTAACAGAGGATTTCTTCTAAGGCATGAAACAAAGTCATCTTTGCTCACTCTCCCATCATTATCATGATCAAATAACAAAAACAGATTATGGACCTACAATTAATCAGCAAAAGTTGGTCAGGTTTTAGATGTTTATGAATGTTACTTAATTAATAGTTTAGTAGAGAAAAATGATATTTAAGTCATCATAGATATAGGGTGATTTATACCAAATAAATTAATTTATACCGAGTCTAACTTTTTATAATGTACTATTTGATCCGTTAATTTATACCGAGTAAACAAATTAATTCCAAAATAATTAACATATACAACTCAGTCCCTGAAATATTGTAATTGCCAATAATTTAGTCCTTTGGTCAAATTCAAGGACCACAATTCCACAAACTATAAAATCAGTACAAATTCAAGGACTAAACTACAAAATTAGTTCAAATTCAGGGACCAAATCATCAAACAGACCAAATAGTTGACAATTGAAAAAATCCACAAAGCAAACCCTGTATTTCGATTATTTAGGAACAAATTCGCTGATTGTATTATTCAAGAACTAAATAGTAAATTTTCTATTTATAAATTATAATATATATGGATTGAGTAGAACAGAAATGTTTTTCCTTTAAATATAAATTTAAGAAAATGTTTTAAATTAAGTTTTATCTTTCCTTTTCTTCCTTTCCTCTCCATTCTTCTAAATTCAAAATATATTTTAGAAGAACGTCATTGACTGGCAATGAAGGTTAAAAAGAAAACAGAAATAATCTATTTGATTAGATAAATGAAAAGTTACCTCATCCTCAGTCCAGCCAGGGGTTGTCTGGAGTAAATTTGTTAACTGATTTGAACATGAACAAGAAAGAAAGAAGCACAAGTTGAATTGTAGTCAGTAACTCAGTACAATATATAAATGAAGTAAAAACAAGAAAAAATATGAATAAGCTAAGTACTTCTTGTTCAGCAATGAAGTCATTTACCGAGCTAAGGCATTCGGCAAAAGCTAGTTCACAAGCTTCACGGAACAATGGCTGCTTCATGACATGCACTGATCCATATAAGAACTACATGCAACACAAAAGAAGTTTCAGCAAGATGAAAGAATTAAAACCATATGAATATATTGAATCAGAATATTAAAGTTTAAGATAAATTACACTTTGGTACCCTGTTCTATGGACCGATTTCACTTTGGTACCCTATACTTTGCACCGTTAACATTTTAGTACTCTGTTCTTTGCACCGTTAACACTTTGGTAACATATTCTATGGACCGATTTCACTTTGGTACCCTATTCTTTCACGATTTGTTAACGGTGCAAAGACCAGGGCATCAAAGTGTCACTTTTGAAAAAACAAGGTACCAAAGTGAAATCAATTCATATAATAAGGTACCAAAATGCAATTTATCTTAAAGTTTATGGCTCATAAACCCGTCAAACAACATGGTGTAGTAAATCCATTTCTAATCTTCTATATAGAGAACAAAGAATTTTTCTATATTGGATTCTGAAGCCCCACACACGGTTAATGATCATCCTAAGAGAGCAAGCATTGTGAAAGGCCTAAGACCCCAAGCTAAGGATCATTCTATAGAAAAAACATCCTAAAGCACCCATAATGTCAACTTAAGGGCAGAGCAACTAACATGCTAATACAAGTCAGCCTTTGAATGCAAGGTGCCTCAAAGAGCATTGGAAGATGACTTATGAGTTACACACATGGTAAACAAGATCGAGATCTTGATAAGGTCCACCTTGTCAAATCGCACAAAAGATCGAAAATCGTAGTAAGATCGTGATTTTTTGGGTAGGATCGCAAGATCCAAGCGATCTTGGTCAGATTTTGAATTTTTTGCTCTTTTATTTTTTACATTTTTTTTTTAGAAGACATACTATTTGGTCCTTGAATTTACACCGAGTCAACTAATCAGTCCCTAAATAATCAAAATACACGATTTGATACTTGAAATATTTCAATTATTAACTATTTGGTCCCTAGTGACAATTTGGTCCGTAAATTTGAACTAATTTTATACTTTTTGATCCTTAAATTTGTAATAAGTTAATACTATTTGGTCCCTAAATTTGATAAAATTTTATACTTTTGGTCCTTGAATTTATACTAAATTAATACTATTTGGTCCCTAAATTTTAATTAACTTTATACCTTTTTGTCATTGAATTTATATTAAATTTATACTATTTAGTCCCTAAATTTGTACCTTTTGGTCACTGAATTTGACCCAGGGACCAAATTGTTGACAATTGTAATAATCCAAAGACTGAGTAGTATATTTTGATTATTTAGGGACTGATTAGTTGACTCAATGTAAATTCAGTGATCAAATAATAGATTTTTTTTAATATTACAAAAAAAAACTAGGATCTTACGATCTTCAATTCGATCTTCCGATTCAATCTATCCTGTGCTCCTCTCGATCCTTAACAAGATTCTAATCTTGATTACCTTAGTTACACACTTGTGAGTCCTACCACAGGAATCTATGTTATTGATTACCCAAGAGTGATCAACATTATATCCTCTATTAGACCTAGTGACGCTCAAAGCATTTAATGAATCCATCTCTTAAATAGTAAACATAGTTAGTTCACCTTGCTTCCTAAAAATTAAGTTAAAGAGAGAGCATGATGCGATCACCTAGTTTCTGAGACACAATGTTGACTTGAGAAAAACCGCCTCAGTCATCTTAACTTGGTGAGGATGCAACACTCTTAGCACAAGATTGTCTCACTCAAGTACTTTGAAAAGCTGCCCAAGTCACCTATTGACTATTGTGGACAAGGAGTGGCATCAACTTGCAGTTTCCCTAGGGAATCCAGTCTTTGGTCTACTTGTTATTAGCTAGCCTGTTTCTATCAACTACCCTTGTACAACAAATCTAGGTAAAATGTGCATTACCTCATAAAGATAACCATGAAGAAATTCATTTTTGATATCTAAGTTACACGGGTCATTTGTAGGTTGCCACCATAAAAATGAATAGTCTAACTAAGTTTGTCCTCAAGATAAAAAGTATCATTGTAATCAACTCTATAGGTTTGAACATAGCCCTTAGGAACTAAGCAGGCTTTGAGAGAAGCCATAGAATTGTTGGGATTAACTTCAAGATTAAAATAAATATTAAATATTAGCCAAGCCCTCTTGTCTTACTTATGAGCTTTCCTCAAGTACTTCAATTTTCCTTTACCAAGGCTGTTTAGTGGCTTGGATCCATTTCTCTGTATCTCCCATTCTCCCAAGCTCTCAATCCCCACTTGCCAATGCTTCTTGGAACAAACAGAAACAGAGTAGATAGCAAAGAGTTACCTGTCTGAATGTGATGGTGCCATTCTTCTCCACATCAATGAATTCAAAAATCTGAAAGCCAATAATAAGTCATTGTGAGAGTAGCAATACAGGGAATTCAGTTTTGGCAGTGGACAGAAAATGGAGAGCATATGACACAGTAGTCATAATGAAAAATAACGAATACACAAAAGATAAAACTCATACATTATGCATAATATTGCGGCATTCCTATCATTGACACTGTAAGAGTAAAATAAACACAAAACCTGGTTCAAAATTTTAAATTTTGAGGGAGTTATCTGGTAACATACCTCTTTGGATATAGAGCAAGGCTTGAGTTTTAAAACCCTCAAGAAGTCATGATATTGAACACGACCGCTGCATGCAGGATAAGGAATTCATCATTAATTCTCAAAGATCCACATAAATCATGAGTTATCAAAGTAAATAACAGATTAACTACATATTCATGGATATTGGATAAATTTCCTAAAATGCTCCCATATGTAGTTTAGAGATAGGCTTATGACTCAAAGGGAATACAAAAAAAATTGTAAATTAAAGAATTTTCATTGGCAGATACATACATATCCAGAAACAGCTGCCATTATTGGCATTAGACCAATAGCAATTCATACAAGCTTCATGTAATTGATAATTTGTTTCAAAGAAAAATTCAAATTTTCATTTTTAATCTCTATCAAAATCTTCACTTACAGCCAAAACATCACAGCAATTATTCACTTAATTCTCATTGTAAATTACAGCACAGCTGCATTGTTCCAAAATTTCAGGGTCATTTTCATTTGTTCCTGAAGTCCTTTTTTTTTTTTCTGTCAATTTCATCCTTATGTTTACAAAAATATGCAATATCAATATGTCATCCCCAAGTGTTAAAAATGTCATGCAAGTTGGCAAAAAAAAAAAAAAAACTAATTTGTCGATTACATAGCTAAAATGTCTTAATATTTGACCCAATTCATAATTTAAGCACAAAAATTGCAATATTCTATTAGTAGTGATGGCATAGTGTCATCTATAGTTTCCAATATGAAAAGAGAAGAGAAGTTACATCGATTTTGTATAGGTTATAAAATAGGTCAAATACCAGCACAATTTGGTCATATAATCAACAACTTAGATTTTTCTTTTCTTTAGTAATTGTGATATCAACAACAACAACAACAACAATCAAAACCTTTTACAACTAGATAGGGTTGGCTATATGGATCAATTGATGCCAACGTGTTCTATCTTTGCACATGTCCGCAGTTAGATTATTAATGGATAAATCTTTTTGGATAATTTCTCCAATAGTTTTCTTTAGTCTTCCCCTTCCCTGAATTATTGGACTATCACCCATTTGGTCAACTCTACGTATTGTAGCCTACATATGCCTTCTTTGTACATGCCTGAACTACCTAAGGCATGTTCCGACCAATTTCTCTACGACAGGTGCTACCCGAACTTTCCCTCTCATGATCTCATTCTTGATCTTATCCTTTTCTAGTATGACCATTCATCCATCATAGCATTCTCATTTAAGTCAAGTTAAATTTTTGGTCATGTTGCCCTTTAATTGCCCAACATTCAGTACCATAAAATAAAGTGGGTCCTATAGCTGTGCGGTAAAATTTTATTTTAATAGTTGAAATGGCACTCTTTTATCACAGATAAACCCCGAGGTCTTTCTCCATTTCGAAGCATGTTTGGAAGCACATGTTTTGTTTGAGATATTTGACCTCATACTACTAAACTCGATCCCAAGTCTATATAGTGTGTTTTTCTTGACTATTCTCGTACTCATAAATGGTAATGATATTTTTCTCCGAAAATTAATTGATATCTTATGTCCACTGATCTCACCTTCCATGAAATTGATCCATTTTTTTTCCTCCTACTCCAAGGGGAGGATGATGACTTACTTGTTTGCATTTTTTTTATCTCTCCCGCATTTTTTATTTGTATAAATTTTGTATAAGTATTTAATATTTATGTTTTTACTTAGTCGTCTCTGGTTACTCGAGCATCTCTAGATGCTCAGTCATCTTCAGATCTATAATCACCTTCAATTATTTAGCCACCTTCTCAATTAGTGGATTTTGGCTTCCAATTAAACATGTTTATGCTAGGCGACCACTGCAGACTATGGATCCCGATCGAGTCTCATGCTCTCAACTGTCTTCTTTGACAGATGTAGTCGTGTCAGAACCAGACTCCACTATTCATCTTCCAGTTGTTTTTTGTATAGGTAAACATCGAAGTACCTGTGCCTTTTCCTCCTTTGTTTCTTATGACCATATGTTGTGCACAGTATACTATATATGTAAAACAGAAGTAGGCCCTAGATAACCAACAACACCCAGAATTACAGAGGTATAATAGCTAGGAAAAACCCTAGGATAATCTGACTTTCGACAAGTTAGCACTCTCCCAAACAATACCCTACCGATACCCTCATCCTGCTAGTTATCTTGGTGCTTACTTCGTTCGTGAAAAGGTTGAGAAGTTAATTTCCACAGCATATGTTAAAACTGAAGATTAATTAGGAAATATTTTCACTAAAACCTTTGATAGAGACTGCAAGATTTAATCAAGAAACTACAGAGATGGTACTGAATACTCCAACTATATTTGAATAGATAACAGATGCAAATACAGCCAATCACACAAAAACATAGTCAAACCAGTCCCTAAGCTACCAACACAAGAAATGCACTCAGCAAATAAGAACAGCCACACTCAAGCAACTAGTTACAAGCAATAAAATAACATATCTGGACATTCGAGAGGCCAGTCTCTCCCAACCCTACACCAAGTAATTGATACATACCCCACTGTCAAGCCCATTCTACGTTAGTTTAGTTAGGTGTCATGTTTCTGATTTTATTTCTATTATTTTCATTTTATGTTATTTAGGAAGTAGTGGGATAGGCCATGTAGTAGGTTGTGGCAGTTTCATAAGCCACTAACTTAGTGTTTCCTGAATTTTAGGAGTAGTTGGGCAGCAAGGTATTATTATAAATACCCCTGCTTTATTATGTTACGCATGATGAGAATTATATTGAAATTATTGTCTCTGTTTCCAAGTTTCAGATTCTGAACTTGTGGTCCCAAGTATTAAGATTCTTGTACTTGTGGTTTTTATATTTCTCTCTCAAGAATTTGAAGAGATATTCTCTAGATTCTGGAGATTATTTCTTTGATTCTGTTCTATCTCTCTCTCTACATTCCCTTAATTATTAATTATCTCTATTGGATTGGGGGTTCTATCATTTGGTATCAGAGCAAGTTCCGATCCACCATGGGTAACACACGTTTCTACTCTCCATGGTCAGCACCTACTCTCCCTCCACCCTACCAACCACCGTCTCCATTTTTCATGTCCAAGCTTGATTCCATACTCCAACAATTGTCTATCCTACGTGAGGAATTAGCTATTCTATAGGCTTCACAAAATCAAACCCATTCCAATACAGCATCTCAGCCGACTATTACATTTCAAAGAGATAATTACACAGCCCCACTGTCCAGCATCACAAATGAAGCCTACCCACACAGTACCCAGGAACTGATTTCACTCCCATACATGGACAACAAAGACAAATCACTCCCTCCTACTTCACTTGATGCTGCTATCATACATTTAGGAGATGAGAAATCCTCACCAGGGCATGACTGCAAGGGGTTGACAGTTTCTATCACTAAGATTCCAAAATTTCAGGATGCCACAGAAATTACAGGAGTGGGCGTTGGAGACAAGATTGAGGGCAAAGCTGCCATGATCTCTTTCAACGTGACATTGGGCCAAAAGGAAGGAACCACCATGAAGAGCAGCGGCTGAAATCTTGGTGGGGATGATCAGACTTTGACCAACAGTGGCCTCCTATCAAATTTTGTCTCTTCATCACCAATAGCTGATCTAAAAACCCCCAATGAGCAAAGCCCTAATTTCCTTCCTTCCCACTGCAACATCCAGCATTTTAGGATACAAGGAATACCAAATTCTGGGTTGCAAATTATATCACATTCAGATGGAGTTAAGGGACAACAATTCCATTGGGAATATTGGGATTTATTGGCAGGACCACCATTACATTTTCACCCTGAGGACAAGGTGTATTTTCAAGGGGGGAATATTGATACATACCCCACTGTCAAGCCCATTCTACGTTAGTTTAGTTAGGTGTCATGTTTCTGATTTTATTTCTATTATTTTCATTTTATGTTATTTAGGAAGTAGTGGGATAGGCCATGTAGTAGGTTGTGGCAGTTTCATAAGCCACTAACTTAGTGTTTCCTGAATTTTAGGAGTAGTTGGGCAGCAAGGTATTATTATAAACACCCCTGCTTTATTATGTTACGCATGATGAGAATTATATTGAAATTATTGTCTCTGTTTCCAAGTTTTAGATTCTGAACTTGTGGTCCCAAGTATTAAGATTCTTGTACTTGTGGTTTTTATATTTCTCTCTCAAGAATTTGAAGAGATATTCTCTAGATTCTGGAGATTATTTCTTTGATTCTGTTCTATCTCTCTCTCTACATTCCCTTAATTATCTCTATTGGATTGGGGGTTCTATCAGTAATTTCCTGCATATTCCTTTGCTGCCTCCTTTTCCTTATACCCTCCCTCACCCCTTTCCTCCACCACACTGTCAGGTTCAGAATTCGTTTTGCCATGCACTCCCACTTTCCCCATACTCACCCTCATTCCTTTCTCTCTCCTGCTGTACACTTTTCCCTGCCCAACATTAGTTAGCCCATTATTTTTGGGCCTACAATCTGATCTCCCCCTTCTCTTATAAGTCTTAAGACCCCCACTGTTTACTAACCCATCAACCTTGAACAGAGTGAGGGTTGATTATATTTGTAACAAATTGGGCATGATAAATATCTATTCTCTAACTTGATGGGGAGTGTTATGAGTTCTAAATGGTTAACTAGACTAGAGCTTGACTGAGATATGACTCATAGGCTATTAATATAGATTAGGGATGACTAGGGTATGACTCATAGGTTGTTATATTCTTGTATAAATTTGTATGATGTATTGTGAATGATATCAAGAGAAATCTCATATTGCATCTCTGACATTTACACTTACTGATTAACATAGTTAACTGAAATAAAATAAAATAGTCAACAATGTTGTGCATTTCATTCATAATAATTAAACTAGAAAAAAAAAAAATGATAGCATGTTCCTATATAACTAGGCATAAAACTAACCAGTGTCAAAAAACAAATGTCAAATTATATTTTTGATTGTTTCCCTTTCTACCTAAATGAGAAAAGCTTACAAATTGATTACGATAACTTGATCCAAAATTACCTAGAATCAGGTTTCATAGAGAGAAATTTATCCAGCCAACCTGCAGCTTCTGAGTTGCTGATATGGAATAACTGTAAAGAAACACAAAGCCTCCTTAATCCTTCCTTCCAATATTTTAAGTAACATGATGGACTTTAGAAACACATAATCTATTTAAGGAGGCAATAAGCAGAAACAAAGGGATAATGTTGTATTCATGAAGTCTATAAAGAAATAGGAATATGGGTTTATAATAAATCAACTTTTATAGGACAAAAGAAAAATGAAAAATTTAAGAGGGAGTTGCTAGTAGCATCAAAGAAAGAACATTATTTTGGATATACAACTTATAATAACTCACTGATTCCACCCTTGACATTTCAACCATAAATTTTGATGGATTCTCCTGCAAAATTGTACAAGGTAAATATGTCAATAACAAACAAATAGATTCGTAAGTTGCACCAATTCAGGAGAACGATTATAGTTATGAGATCTACAAAAAAAACATAGGTTATAACGAAATCAGAATGTTTTAGATATTTTGGCTGAGGAACACAACTATTGAGGAAATCTATAATACAATTGTGATTTCTAAGTTAACTACATTTTGTATTGAATTTGTAATGGGAGCTTCCACTGATTAGTATTATTAACCATATAAACAAGAAAATATTTAATTATGGAACCAGAAGAGCAGATTACAGAGGTGAAGACACAATCACATGCCAAACATAGAAACCTGGTCTTTGAGACGCCAGTACTCTTCGTACCACAATCATGATATTTTACTCCTTGCTTAAGGGATTGATTGGGAGGATGATTTGGGAGTAGTGTGGGGTGAAGAGGGGTGGTTTAGGAATCTAAACAATTGATCAAGTTTAATTAGTGAGTGAGGTGGGGTGGGTTAGGATGGTTTGCAAATCATCCTAAACCACTCAAAGGTTTATTTTTCCAAACCCCTCGAATTAGTGGATTTGGGATGCTCTGAAACTTTAATACCTTTTATTTCCTCTTTTAACCTTATCATACTTTCAAATTTTAAAGATCTATATTTTATCTCTCTTTATAAGGGTATTATTCTGAACTTCAAATTTTAACCCTCCCCACCCACCCATTAATAATGTTATAGTATCCAATCAGTGAGGAATAATTTACCATTACTTTTTTTGTTGAATTCCCAACTGTTAGAAGTCAAGAGTTTATTAATTAGAGTTAGTTGTTTGCTATGTGTTAGCTAGAATATTAAATGAGGTAGGTGAAGTTGAGGTCTTTAAATATGTATGCAAATGCCATTGTAGTGTAATCAATCAATCTAATCTACTGAATTCAACATGGTATCAGAGCATTTTGAACCTGGGTAAATTTTCTCCTCATTAGGTCTGAAATCTAAAATTTCTTCCTCTCTTCAGCCAGTAAATTCAGTTAGGGTTTAGTAGGTCACTTTCAAAGTTTTCCGTTTTGTGTCACCGCCGGTAGAGATGGAGGCAGAAGCGTTCGACCGGCAGTTCCCCGGAGTCCGGCAGCAAACCGAGCAGCGCGTGAGCCTCACGCGCCATTCATATATTTCACATGTTTCTCATGCGCCGAGCCGTGAAGGAGCGTGCTTCGTCATTCCAGTCACCGCCTTCCTCAGACGTCGTCGGTAGGCTATTTCCGGAGGTTTCCAACTAACACCCAGAGGTTCCAGCCATTTTTGTCTGGTTCTATTGGTTGATGCTTTGTTCAGCTTACTACGTTTGGTGTTTCTTTTTCCTGAGTTTGTTGCCTCTTTTAACTTGGTGTTCCAATTTCAGCATTTGTTTCTCTTCTAGTGTCATCCTTGTGAGTTCAAGCCTTAATCGCCGATTTCCAGTTTGATGGACACTATTTTAAATGACCTCTGAGGTTCTAAAATGAGTACAAACTCTAGTGATAAAGAGAGCCCCTGAGACTCAAAAGAACACAAATCATCACTATTTCATGGCCTCTGAGGTTTCCAAAAGGAGTACAAGCTCTAGTGATAAAGAGAGCCTCTGAGACTCAAAGGACACAAGCCATCACTACTTTTGTCCAATGAACAAAAGCCGTTACTAAGGGATTTTTGTATTTTGGAATATCTTTGTAACAAGTTGGACATGATTAGAATCTATGCTCCAACTAGAGGGGGAGTGTTAGAAGTCAAGACTTTATTAATTAGAGTTAGTTCTTTGCTATGTGTTAGCTAGAATATTAAATGAGGTAGTGAAGTTGAGGTCTTTAAATATGTATGCAAATGTCATTGTAGTGTAATCAATCAATCTAATCTACCGAATTCAACACCAACTAACGAAGAGGTTAATCTAACCTACCGCACCCATCTCATCCCTTCCTTTCCCACCCCATTAATGACCACCCCACCCCACTCCTAAAAAACTCCCAATCAAGCCCTAACCCTTGCAAAAGACTAGGGATGTCAAATGGGTAGTTTGGGTTGGGTTATTAATGGGGTGGGTCATAAATGGGTCATTGATCCATTTATGACCAATGAATATTTGTTAAATGGGTTGTGGGTGGGTCAAGAAGAATAAAAATAAAGGTCATCCCAGCCATGAACTCATCTTAAAAATGCTTATGAACTCATTTAATAATTAAATTATTTATTAAACTAGTTATTAATTATTTAATATGACCAGATCTTGTGAAACTCAAACCGGGTTGGCATGAACTGCACCGGTCCATCGGGGTTGGCCAAACCAGACTGGATCGAGTTCGTTAGGCTGACTGAACCAGATCGGGTCAATTGAACTGGCTCAAACTGGATCGAGTTTGTCGATCTGGATCGGGACCGTCGAGTTGGCTTAGACAATTGGGCCCATCGGATTAGCTCGGATGGGATCAAGCCAGTTAGACCAGCTCGGACCAATCGGGTTCATCAACCCGATCTAGATTAGATTGGGTTTGTTAGGTTGGGTTGGCTCGAACTAGACTGGGTTAGCTGGCTCCTAATTCATGTAATGTTAATGTTGACCTAACCCAACCCTTAAATTTATGGGTTGTAAATCTGAAATCTTCGATATATATTACTGAGATCAAAGGTCCTATTTATACAAGATTGGGGCTCTATATTAGGGATGGCAATCCTCGATATGGTCAAATTCTAAGTCTTGACCCAACCCAGTATGACCTAACAATTAAATGGTTGGGTTGGTTCAGGTTGGTTACATGGTTTTGGGTTGAAATTGCTGCCCCTACAAAAGACCCACTAAAATATTACAAAGCAATTACAAACTTGCACACCCACACACAAGTTGGTAACAGTTATACGTTGTTAATCTCCTTCTGCTTTAGTTCTGTCCAGCTCATCACTCTTTACTTGTCCAATCGTCTGGGGAATGGATCATCTTAAGTGTAAAAATTTAAGAAGTGAGTGAAAGTGTAGAGAGAAAATTATATACATATGATAGAACTCAAGCAGTAAACCAAAGCTGAAATATGATTAAACACAGAATGCAAGCTATATTGGATATATATAACAGAACAATACAGCCCTCACTCACAAACATAGACAAACAAACCAGTCCTCAAGCTAAACACACACACCAATGCTCAAGAACACATAAGAACACTCAAAAGCAATAACATAGGATGGCTTCCGAGAGGCCAATTCTCTCCCACCTAAGTCCCTTGATTTTCCCTAAAAAACTACCAATGCAACAGTCACTCTACATAAGGCAGACACACTCCCAGCACCCACTCACAATCCTTCCACTACTTGTCAGAATTGGTTATGCCTTGTGTCTCTCTGCTCTCCGTACTGTGCAGGTTTGCTTTCTTTCTCCTCTGATACACTCCCAACCCCTTTGATGCCAACCCAATGATGCTAGGCCCAACCACTCCTTCTTTCCCTTTAGCCCTTCTCTTATACGTATTCCATTCAGTAATTGGGCCAAGCCCATCAACATATAATTAAATTAGTGGGATCCACACATTCGCTCTCTATTTCTTTCTATTTTTCTCTACACTTTACACACTTCACAAATTTTTTAACTTTGGAGCTTCCAGTGGACCCCTGTCCATTAACCCCAGGTAGCCAACTTGGGTTCTTCCTTTTTCTTCTCTCTTTGTTTGTATGAGTAAGCGCAGGCCCATCAAATTGTTAAAATTTGCCACTATAATTCTCCTTACTCGAAAATGCCATAAAACTACTTTTTCTAATGTTGATATAACATATAAATGAGAACCAACCTGATACTTAACCTGTTAACCAGTGTTAAACAAAGACCAGATTGGATAATTTTCTGATATATTCACATAGCAACAACGGAATATATATACAAGGCTCAAGCTCTCCTACCTACCTATATTAATTACATACTTCTCAACTACTTACATTACTAACTCAACTACCAACTACTAACATAACTCATAACAACTCTTAACACTCCCCCTCAAGTTGGAGCATAGATATTAATCATGCCCAACTTGTTACAAATGTAATTAACCCTCACCCCATTCAAAGCTTTAGTAAAGATATCTCTTAATTGATCTCCGGATTTAACATATGCTGTGGAGATTATATTTTCTTCAATCTTTTCGCGAACAAAATGACAATCAATCTCAATGTGTTTAGTTCGTTCATGAAAAACGGGATTTGATGCAATATGGATGGCAGTCTTGTTGTCACACCATAGCTTTGCAGGTTGTGAAGTCTTCACTCCCAGTTCTCCCAAAAGTTGTCGTATCCACACAACTTCACAAGTTGCCTGAGCCATTGCTCTATACTCAGACTCAGCACTAGAACGGGAGACTATATTCTGCTTCTTACTTTTCCATGAGATCAGATTTCCTCACATGAACACACAATATCCTGTAGTAGATCTTCTATCTGCCTTGGATCCTGCCCAATCTGCATCAGAAAAGCACTCAACATCAATGTGTCCATTATTTCTATATAAGAGACCTCGTCCTGGAGCACTTTTCAAATAACTAAGAATCTGTTCTAAGGCTTCCCAAAGCTTGACAGTTGGAGAAGACATGAATTGACTAACAACACTAACAGGGTAAGCAATGTCAGGGCGAGTTACCGTGAGGTAGTTCAGTTTTCCAACCAACCTCCTATATCTCTCAGGATCCTCAAATGGTTCCCCATCATCCTTCCATAGTTGCAATCCTGGAGTCATAGGAGCACTACATGGCTTAGCCCCTAGTTTTCCTGTTTCAGTCAACAGATCAAGAACATATTTCCTTTGGGACAAGAAGATGCCCTTCTTACTTCTTGCTATCTCAACTCCCAAGAAGTATTTTAATGGCCCCAAATCTTGTCTGAAACTGAGAGTGAAGGAAGGACTTGAGAGAAGAGATACCTGAATCATCATTCCCTGTAATGATAAAGTTATCCACATAGACAACTAACAAAATTATGCCTACATCGGTCTTCTTATAAAAGACTGAGTGATCAGATTTGCATTTGAGCATGCCATATTGCATGACTACATCACTGAATCTGCCAAACCAAGCCCGAGGGCTCTGTTTCAACCCATATAAAGATTTGTGCAAACGACATACTTTCCCACACTCCCCCTGAGCAACAAACCCAGGTGGTTGCTCCATATATACTTCTTCCTGAAGATCACCATGGAGAAATGCATTCTTGATATCCAACTGATCCAAGGGCCAATTATAGGTTGCTGCCATAGAGAGAAATAACCTAACAGATATAAGTTTAGCCACAGGAGAGAAAGTGTCAGAATAGTCAACACCATAGGTTTGAGCATAGCCCTTAGAAACGAAACGTGCTTTGAGTCGCGCCACAGAGCCATCTGGATTAACTTGGACATTAAATACCCATTTGCAACCAATGACTTTCTTGCCCGCAGGTAAATCCACCAAAGACAAAGTTTCATTCTTATTAAGAGCCATCATCTCTTCAATCATTGTTTCACGCCAACCAGGATGAGATAAAGCCTCAAGAACCGAACGAGGAAGAGAAACTGTGTCTAGAGAAGCAACAAAGGCACGAGAGGAAGGAGATAGATGGTCATAAGAGACAAAAGATGAAATTGGATAAGTACATGGACGTTTACCTTTCCGAAGAGCAATAGGACGATCATTGGTGGAATCATGGTCAGAGGAAATTGGATCTAACGACAAAGAGGGTAGTGGAGGGCATGAGTCTGGAGCAGGATCACTAGTTTGTCGTGGTCGCCGAGAGTAGACATGTTTTAATGGAGGACGCGTGTCCTCTGAGACTTGCGTAACTGGCGGACATGTGTCATTTGATAATGTGTCTACCGATGCCTGCATAACTGGAGGACGTGTGCCCTCTGACAATGTGTTTACTGAAAATTGAGGCACAGTATAAATCAACAAGTCATCTTCCTCCCCCTCTTCGAGATGCACAGGTGAGTGAGGAAAGAAAGGAGCATTTTCATGAAATGTAACATCTCTAGAAACAAGGTACCTATTAAGATCAGGAGAGAAGCACCGGTACCCTTTTTGGACTCGACAATAACCAAGAAAGACACATTTAATAAACTTAGGATCAAGTTTAATGTGAGGTCGAACATCTCGAACAAAACATGTGCATCCAAATATCCTAGGCTCAATAGGAAACAAGGGCTTAGAAGGAAAAAGAACAGTATATGGAATCTAATCATGAAGAACAGACGAGGGCATTCGATTAATAAGAAAACAAGCTGTGGATATGGCATCAACCCAAAATGGCTTAGGAACCTTCATTTGAAAAAGAAGAGCCCGAGCCACTTCTAGTAAGTGTCTATTTTTCCGCTCAGCAACACCATTTTGAGATGGAGTATCAACACATGAAGATTGATGAATAATGCCATTTTGTGACATAAAAGACTGAAAGGATCCAGAGAAATATTCTTTAGCATTATCACTCCGTAAGGTTTGCACAGAAACATTGAACTGAGTTTTGATTTCAGAATAGAAGTCACAAAAGTGAGTAAACAACTCAGAACGATTTTTCATGAAATATAGCCAAGTAACACGAGAATAATCATCAACAAAAGTAACAAAGTATTTGAAACCTTGTTTAGAGACGACCGGACAAGGACCCCAAACATCTGAATGGACTAACTCAAATGGAGATGTAGCCCGTTTATTGACTCTAGGACTAGATGGAAGACGATGATGTTTGGCAAACTGACATGACTCACAATCCAAAACAGATAAGTGATTAAACTGAGGATAAAGTTTCTTAAGAGAAGATAAGGAAGGATGACCTAAACGACAATGCACATCAAAAGGGGAGAGGACACTTGAGCAAGCAACAGGTCGTGGCGATTCCAAAACGTATAATCCTCCAGACTCATGTCCTCTACCAATAATCCGTTTTGTCGTAAGATCCTGAAAAAGACAATGGTCGGGAAAGAATGAGATGACACAGTTTAAAGCACGAGTGAGTTTACTAACCGAAAGAAAATTGAATGAAAAGTTGGGTAAACTCAATACTGAAGACAAAGAAAGTGAGGGAATAGGATTGACAGTTCCAAAACCAAGGACACGAGAATTGGAACCGTCTGCCAAAGTAACATGAGATGTGGAAGAATATGGTTGGAAGGTGGAGAAAAGGTTTTGATTACCTGTCATGTGATCTGTAGCTCCTGAATCAATAACCCATTTAGAAGATGATGAAAGTAGGCATTTAGTGGATTTACCTGAATCGGCAATAGTTGTAACATGAGAGTTTACTAACTCTCGATATTGGAGAAATTGAGCATATTCATCCTCAGTAATACAAATAGTTTTATTAGCCATCGAAATAATCTTCTCAAAGAAGACACCAAATGAGAGCAAATAACTAGTAAGTCTCAAAATCCACCACCAAAACAAACAGAGCGTACAAACTCTGAAGCAGCAAACCGAATGAGGCACCAAACAATAACCTCAAATCAACAAATGGTGGCAGAAACAACAGTTTGAAAGAGATACCAAACGAGGCATCAACAATGGAACAAAACAAAATTGGCTGGAACATCTGGGTTTTGATCAGGATCTGCCGGAAATGTCCTCCCGACGGCGGCGGAACAAGGCGGTGACCGGTACGACAGAAAGCGCGCCTTCACGCGCCGGCGCGTGGGAACTGCGCGAAAACTTTGCACGGCGTGTGAGACTCACGCGCCACCCTATTTGACACCGGACTTCGGCGAACCGCCGACCGGGACCTTCTCTTTCTTCCTATGACGGCGGTGAGACAAATGGGTGGCCAAAAAATCTGGGCCCTAACGTGAGTGACACACTGCACTTTTGAAGGGCAGTGAACTGAAATGAACCCTAAGGCTCTGATACCATGTTAAACAAAGACCAGATTGGATAATTTTCTGATATATTCACATAGCAACAAGGGAATATATATACAAGGCTCAAGCTCTCCTACCTACCTATATTAATTACATACTTCTCAACTACTTACATTACTAACTCAACTACCAACTACTAACATAACTCATAACAACTCTTAACAACCAGAGAGTCTGAACCTGAGGATTCGACATAAACAAAACAAATTCCAATATCTTAAAAGTACCTAGGATGAAAATATATTGCTACCTGTTTTGCTGCTTGTGCTTTCATATGAAGTATCGAGTCTCCATAAGAATGTTTTGTTCGAACAACATTTAGTGCAGTTGCAATAGCATGGCTAGTCTGCATTCATCCAGCCTCACGTTATTAATTATTCACACGAGGCTATGTGATGGAGGAAAAGAAAATAAGAGATTAATATATTCAACAACTCACCCAGCATGTTGATTTTCAGGTACAAATTCATTAGACATAGTATTCATAATAAAAAGATGCACTGTGTATCATGAATTCAATATATAATGAAAACTCAATTTAGATTTCCTCTACTGAAACCAGGATTTTAAGCCTAAATTAAACAATCTACTTACAGGGGAAAAAGGAAAGTAGCTAAGTAGAAAATAAGGAGGGTAGAGAGAACAATTGCAATTATCTCATTATACATGTTAGATAGGGAATGAGCATGAAAAATGGAAAAGAAAAGCATTTCGAGAACAAATACGAAATCTCATTAACATTGCATGCTTGAAAAGTCTATTAACTCTGGCTGCTAATATCTTCCAACAATAGAGGACAGAAAACCCTTTCGGTCTACTTATTGGTACCACCTCCAGAAACAAAAATTAATGGTGTAGCCAAGTTGAGGACAAAAAGACAGAAAGCAAAATTATTCATTTCTTTCTCTTATTAATTATTATCTTATCAATACATAGAAGTCATGTTACCAATGCTTATAGGATAGGTTAAAACACCAAGCATGTCATGCAATTAATTGATTTTCTTCTTACACTATAAAAGCTTAAGGTTTTAGATAAACAATCTAAATAGCCAAAATATTAGAAGATTCACTCACCCTTTCAGCAAAGTTGACAGAGTTCTTCGTTTTACCATCTAGTGGTGACATGACAGGAAGATATTCTACCTGTTCCATTCAGGATCAAAGTTTATTGTAAGAGAATGAAACTTGCCACAAAATGTAGTGCATCAGATCTTCCAAAAAAACATTCTATTCATGAGTATACCTCGAAGAAATTGTGGAACTGAGTAAACATCCTAAAGATGAGCTTTCCCAAAGAAACATCACTCCTAAGCAAAATTGCAGGCCAGAAAAATCAAGAACTATAAGATACCTCAAGAAACCAAAAATAAATGCTGGGGTAGTATTAAGATACACACCAAGATTGATCAAAGTGTACATGAGGATAGCGAATAACTACAGGCTGGACTGAATAACCAGGATGAAATGCACCAAGCTGAAAGGATATTAGGCTTTTTCCATTAGTTGTGGTTCCCTCTGGAAATATTAGCACTTGAGGAAATCTATCACCAGAAGCCCTTCTCTGTTATTCAGATCCTTGAAAGCAGATTTCTGTATCAAATAGCTTATAAATTGATATCATAACAAATTGAAGCAGACTCATGCCTAACATACAAAGCACACTCTTTCTTATTAGTTTTAATAACTCTAATCTTGCTATTAAGTTCAAATATCTCCGTGTAAGTTATAACCAGCATCTTGACTTCACACTCACATACGAGGTTTCCTGCCTAATGGATTAAATAATGAACTACAAATGTATTTTCCTAACATTTAAAATCTTAAGCTTTTATGTTACCAAATGTAGCCAAAAGCATATTGCTCATACTTAAGCTCCATGGAAGGTCAAGAAGAAAAAAAAAAAGCATCATTGTCCCTAATATGAATATGGAAATTTCTAGTAGTCAGTTCTGCTGAGAAATATGAGAATATGTAATCTTTTTTTATTAAAATAGTTGGTCATTCCTATATTAATTAGGTAGTTGAGCCTTAAATGTATTAGGTGTTTCTCTAGAGTATTTATATGAGTGCAATCTTCATTGTATTATTATCCAGAACTTATTCAATGAAATATATTTTCAAGAAGTTCAATTTTTACTCCCACTAAATTATACTCATCCTACATTTCAATCAGCAATCGTGAGGAATTTTCTCTGAAGATTTGAACTATAATAGCAAAATTAGAAGCATATATGACAAATTATGTAGTAAAACTACTCATAACAAAGGACATCTAAAAGATAACAATGCCAAAGGATAACACAGGAAAAAAAGACAGGAAAATATATATGGTCAAACTAATATAAACTTTCTACCTTTATTTCCTTGGCCACTTGCTTCCTTGATGTTAGTGAGAATCTGTCAACATATATCACCTAAAAACATATATAGAAGAGTGATAAATAAATGGGCCATCACATGTTTTTGTATATTTATAGCTGAACATACGTGAAATTGTAAATCACATATTATCATCTCATTAATTGGTCCAAAATCAATTTTCCTTCTTGTAAATCTCAAGTGTGCCATTCAATCCCTTTCTAATTTGTTCAGTTAATAATGTGAAAGTAAAAAAAAAAAATGAACAGTTTGATTGTTGAAACTCTATTCTTATATCTCAATCATTTTCATAATTCCTGAAATTATTCCTGGAAATAAGTAAATATTAAGAAATTGAAAATGAACAGTAGGTTTTTTGTTGTAAATCTCAGCAATAGTTTCAAGACATAATGACATGGTTTATCATTTTTTTTTTGTATGACTACAAGATATCTCTTGCTCGTCCGTTTTACAGTCTTGGTGAAGACAAATTCTCGTTTCAGTCGAACAGTTTCATTGTGAGAGTAAAACTCTATGATTGAGAACGTCTCTAATAGGACTCAAATACGAGACATTGTCTATGGGAAATGAAGCACTCCAACCAACCACCCCTTGGTATTACAGTTTATCATTTTAATATTCACAAGATTACTTTTGTTAAAGTTCAAAAAAAGAGTAAACTAACAATTTGGTCCCTGAAAAATCACCAAGCTGACAACTCGGTCTCTGAAAGATTGAAATGTACAGTTTAGTTCCTGAAATATCAAAACGGTATACTAATTAGTCCTTTTTATGGACTAAATAGTATACCGTTTTAATTTTTCAGGGACTAAAATATATACAATTTTGATCTTTCAAGGACTAAATATGTATTTTAATCTTTTAGAGATCGAGTTATCAACTCGATGATGGACTGACTAAGTGACAACAGAGCAAACCATAGAGGAGAAAATTAGTTACAGGGCAAATCAAAGCGAGAAAACTATAATTTACCCTTCATTAACTGTGGAAAGGAAATAATATTACCTGTGTTGCCCTGATAATGGTGCCAACAAAAGGCATGGAATCATGGGACTTAGATGCCACGATGGTAGGAAATAACTCGTAAAAGTAGAAGATAGGCTCTATATAAGATATATGATTGGATACAATTATTGGAGCAATTTCCCTTGTCGCAGGTCTTCCCTTCCTTTTTATCCACTGATAGCTGCAATGGACAGGAGCAGAAAACAATTTCGATAAACTTCAAAATTGTAGGTAATATGTGTTTATGTGCATACCAAACACACACAAAAAAAAGGTCATAGGGTCATTTTGGTCCTAAATGTATGTCCTAATGTTTATTTTGGTCCATTATGTTTCAAAATGTTCAAGTTGGTCCTAAATGTTAACAAAATGATTCATTTTGGTCCTAAATATTGGTAAAATGTTTCATTTTGGTCCCAAACTATTGAATTTTGTCATATTTCTCTCGTCTCTCATTTCAAATTCAAAGGACTTGTTAAGAGGAACCCGTAGCTCTGAATTCATCGCATTCGAATTTGAAATGAGAGATATATGATCAATTTTGCTTGTTTGACCATGAAATGAGCAGTCTACTTTTAGGACCAATTTGACCTCGTTTGCTGATGGCTCCAACTGGATAGAGAAAGTACTCTTCCAAAACACTACGTAGCTCTAAACTAGTCAGGTTTGAACTTGAAACAAGCTACATTCAATAGTTTGGGACCAAAATGAAATATTTTGCAAACATTTAGGATCAATTTGAACATTTTGAAACATAATGGACCAAAATGAACATTAGGACATATATTTAGGACCAAAATGACCCTTTAACCAAAAAACAAATTAAAATCAACCTAATTCAATTATAAGCCATTGAACATTTAATGCTTCTATTAGTCAACATGACATAAATTATGTATCAAGCTGAGATCTTTAATCATGGCACATACAAAGTCATAGTTTAGTTTGTTCCTAAGAAGCATGGACACTTCATTTTGAGGGCGTGTCGCCGTGTCGGACACGTGTCGGTGTCCGACACCCGTACGACACTGACACGACACATATTCATAAATTTTAAAATATAAATCAATTTTTTGTGACTTTAACATGACATATAAGAGAAAATAATAATACATATGACATATATTATGAATAAAACTTGTAATTTTTAAATTTTTCATTAAAAATTATGAATATTTAATTATTTTTATATATAAATATATGCCGTGTCGTGTCGCGTAATTTTGAGAGTCTAGCGTGTCGCTGTGTCCGTGTCCGTGTCGTGTCCTGTGTCCGTGTCAGTGTCCATGCTTCCTAGGTTTGTTCCCTTTCATTTTGCCTCCTTAGTCCTTAAATTATGATATTCCGTTTAAACAAACAATGAGAGTCATAAAGATTTTAATTTTTTTCGGGCCTAAATAGAGATTTATTTGTAGGTAAACATGGTTGGATAAAGAAGAAGGCACTCAATGCTAACAAACCTCAAATTTCAAACAATCAAATCCAACAAGTTACAAAGTATATTTGCGAAAAAAGAAGGGAGAAGTTAAAGAAGCATTTAACAGACTATAAAAAAAATGAAAGTCATGGACTGCATATATGACAAAAAAAGGCATCCGTGAAACTATTTACAATCAACTTTATTTTTAATAGTTTCTATTCTCTGTTTATCTATATCTATATTTATATCTATACTATATCTATATCTATATCTATCTATATACTATATTATATGTGTAAGGGTGCTTTTGGTTGGTCAAAAATAATTAAATTTAAAATAAAAAAATAAAAAATAAACATGTGAAACTTGATAATTGGCTAAGTGTATAGATAATGGGAGAGAGAAAGCACTAGATGGGATTTAAGAAAGTAAAAACTTATTATTTGGTCTTTTAATTTTCACACTTCTAACGATTTAGTCCTTGAATAATATAAATATACTATTTAATCACTGAATAATTATAAATGTCAAATCAAACATTACATGTATATTTCTGTGCCCGTTAGGGCACGGAAAGCCCCTAATATAAAATATGAGTGCAACGAGTGCCCAAATTTACCACATTTATCAAAATTGTTGACTGGAATGATCCCTCCCACCCCTCCTCCCACACACATATAAAGTTATTATATTTTTTTTTATCTGATTTCTCCGTAAAAGCATGATATGTGAATACTTCGTAAAAAAATTCACACAGTACAAAATTATTAATAACGATTAATGAATCTAATTATACAATTATACAAGTGTACATATATAAGTGAGTTTCTATGAAATATTGTGATTTTTAAAATTGCTTTTCCAATTTTAAAAGTATAAAAGAAATTATGAAAACATATAATATATGGATATTTATTTTTGTTGTATTTTGAATAATAAAAAAAACAAAACTTCCAATTATATTTTAGATTTTATTATTGACCTCTAGCACCGTATATATAGATAAATACTTAAATAGAGTAAGAGAACCTTACCAAAATGGATGCTAACTTTTTATTTTAAAAAAATAAGAAGAAAACTTTTATCGTCTAAATTAAAACTTAATTACAAAATTAGTACACAGATTAAAAAGCGTAACAAAATACTCTTACGAATTTTGAATTTAAATGAAAACATTAAATGGAACTTACACATAAAGGTCAATTGATATTGAATGTAATAACACTGATTGACTTAAGTCAATGAACAACTTGCAAACGAAATAATAATAATAATAAGATCAAACAGTAATTTTGGTAAGTTTCATTTTGGTTCCAAAATTAATTTTTATGAATAAAAATGAAAAAAATTATTTCACTTTTTGTCAGCTCGCTTAATACATACCAGAGTAAAATGATTCATCTTAATTCTTTAAGATTTAAATGGCAGAAATCAAACAAAAACACATTCTGGGGACCAAAACGAAACAAATATGAAACTTTGTGAACTAAAATAGAACAAAGAATAATTTCAAGACCAAACTAAAGAGAACCAAAATAGGGCTTTGAGTTTTGACCTAATAATTCAAAGAAGGGCAAAAGTACTAATTTCGTCTTCAAACTTTACACCAATTATCAATTTCGTCCCCAATTTTTTTTTATAGTCAATTTCATCCATAATATTTCACATTTTGGTCAATCTTGTCATTTGCTCTTGGGGACGAAATTGACTATTGGAGTAAAGTTTGGGGACGAAATTAGTGTTTTTGCCTTCAAAGAAATGAGAACACCTATTATGAATTTAATAATCATACCAAATGACTTTAATTGTAATTCAAAGAACAACTTGCAAAAGAAATAATAATAACAAGATCAAATAGTCAGTTTTAGTCAAGACAGTTTTGTTTTGGTTCTAAAATTAGTTTTTGTGAATAAAAATGAAAATTTTATTTATTTTTTCGTCCACTCACTTAATACATATATAAGAGTAAAATGCTTCATAGCGGCATAAATTAGATAAAACCAAATATGTAGAAATAAAACAAATGTAAAAGTTTGTGAATTTAAACAAAATAAAAAATGATTTGAAAATTAAAATAAAACTTATCTCATAATTTAAAGTTCAAAGTACATTTTTGGTCCCATATCTTTTACTCAAGTCTCAATTTAGTCCTATAATTTTTTTTGTTGTACTTTTAGTCATATATCTTTTGGTCAGGTGTAGAATTGGTCCGACATGGTTCCATATCTTTTTTTGTTGTTGATTTGATCCTATACCTTTATAAAAAGTTTCACTGTTAGTCCCACATTGTGAAACCTTTTCGCACATCAATTTTACAACCTGACCAAAAGATATGTGACTAATTCTGCAACGTGACTCAAAAAATATGGGACCAAAAGTGCAACATGAGTAAAAGATTGGGACCAAAAGTGCAACAAAAATAGTTTTAGGACCAAATTGAGACTTCAGCAAAAGTGATGTGACCAAAAATGTACTTTGGCCTAATTTAAAATAAGGCTTTGACCTAATAATTAAAGAAGCGACCCATTATAATAATTAATTGTAATTCAAAGAAGTAAAAAAGAAATGGTTTCCCAAAAATCCAACAAACATACATACATACCCGAAGGAAAAGAGAATGCAGCGAGCGCAGAATCTGGTGACCCACATTAACCAACATCTCCATTTGGGCATCGGATTCTGCTTATCTTTCCATCCTACAATCGCCAATTTCGTCACACTAAATCCAATCACTAGACTCACAACGAAAACCACAACCCTAGCCAACGCGATCGGCAAGCAAATCGCGATTTTCACCCACTCATAAACTCCCTCAATCTTAGGCGTGTCGTTTCGAAACGGGTTCGTCGTCGTCGCGGGAGGCACGCTCAGATCCTCGCAACCTAGAAATCGAAACGGATTCGAAGATACGCCGCCGTCGTCGCCGCCGTGAAATCGATCGGAGACCGAGGGGGTTTCCGGTACGTTCAGAATAATCTGATCGGACGGATCAGAAGGAAGGAGAGGGGAGGTGTGGTTATTATCCTCCCCCATTGTTTTTGCTTGGAATGGAAGCTTGAGAAGAAATCTAGAAGAAAACAAAAAGAAAAAGAAAACAAAATGAGAGAGAGAGGGAGAGGAAACGATTGAGGAAAGTTATTGGGGGAAATGGAAAATGATTGAAGGTAAAAAAAAGCAAAAGTAGTCTTTTGCTTGTTAAAATCTGTGGCTATATATTTTTAATGTTTGAATGGTGTTGATTTTTTTTAATATTGTCATTACTATAAATAATAGAGAAAACTAATGATTTGATTTTTGAAATTTGATTAATGTCTTTATTTAGTCCATAAATTATCTTATATTATATGGCTCCACCCCTTTCTTGTTTAAAACTATAGTCTATGAAATTAAAAATAGGAGAAAATTTACTATTTAATCTTTCTTTCTTTACTAAGTTAACAATTTAGTCCCTTATTTATTCTACATGCATATTTGCGTGCCCGTTAGGGCACGCAAAGCCCCTAGTAAATTATATTGTTTAGTCTTTTGAAATATACAATTACAATTAAGTTAATTATTTTGTTAAGGACACTAATCAAAATTTAGTAACAAATATGAAATAATTTTAAATTTTTATGAGAATTACAATAAATTATTGAAAAAAAAAAAGGTACTCACATTGGTCTCAAAAGTATAAATTTTAAATTAGTTCTAAATGTTTCATTTATTTTAGATTAATTCTACATGAATCTATAATTTTTTACTTTTAATTTTAAATTATTGGATATAATTATCGTTTTAAGCTCAATATAGGATAAATTTCAAGTTATATTTCTTTCATAATTTTTCTACCTGATTAATTTAAAATCTACTATATACTTTTCAAAACAATGTGAGAATTTGGCCAATTAAAAATTATATACTTCGTTATATTTGAACCAATGTTTCAATAAAAAGATTTTAAATTAATTTAAAATCTACTACATACTTTTCTTATAACTATTTTTTTAGTAATTAAATTGAGATATCTCTCATATGGTAAAAAATTGTTAATTTATTATAACAAAGTAAAGTAGTTGCCGTCACTAACCTGGTTGAAAGAGTTGAATATGAAATTGAAGAATCTTGGAGAACAAAACAATTCACAGGGAGAAGTCTAGGTAGATTGTCTTTGATGTCTAAGTTATAATAAGATTTGGGGAATCTGTTTGAAAATATTAAGAAGCAAGTATGGGATCTTCTAGATATTTATAATGTGATTAGTGAGTGAAATCTCATGGAGTTGAGGCTTGAGATTTTAGTAAGTTAAATGGTCATTTTAATTATAAATGTATGCAATGAAAAGAAATGAGAAGTAACACAAAACATAACTCCGCCAATTATGAGCTTAGAAAGGGAGGAAAAAAATGGTAAAAATCCTTTCTAAATTGCAAGATATGGAAAAGGCCACTAAGGGCAAAAATAAGAAAAAAATGAAAAAAGAGGGAAAGCTTTAGGCAATCAAGAAGGTTGCTACAACAAAGATGACTTAAGAGGTTATCATCCAAATCCAATACTAATATTTGGGTCTTCAAATTTTCCATTTCTTTACAAAGCCAATATTTATCAATTTGGCCATGCTACAACTTTTGAGTATCTTTTTTAACAGTTAAATTCTGATATAGGTTTGATTGAAAAACTACGTGAAGAAGATATATTCAAAGGTATAGTTAGGAGTGGGGATACAATATTTTAAGTCTCCTAACCTTTTGTTTCAAAAACCCAATCACCTAGCTTATATTTCAAACCTTTAACGTCCTTCTTAAAGTACAATCGGCTTGCAAGCCAAATTGAGGAAAACTAGTCAAAATAGAGAAACATGGAATGGGGACAAGGTTTAAGATCCTCCAACATCAACAAAACTTCCAAATAGAGCACACAAAGAATCCATCACCAAAGTTGGGGCATCCTTTTCTCTTCTAAGCAAAGTTTGAGGCATTTGGCCAAAATGACAATATCATTCCATCCCTCAAACACGTGCAAAAACCACCTCCCAGGCTAGGGCATTTATCAGCCCAAATATGAACAAGTTATTTGGCCTTCTTTTCATATGTTTAAAATGATAATATATTGTAATTAGACCAATTAATATGCTAAGGGCTGCACCAAGGTATGGCATAATAAAGTGGATAAAATAGGTTAATTAGCGTTTATTTATTGTACTTTATAAATATATGCTACTTAATGGTTTATTTAGTGTTTCAGATATCCAAACAGGGCCAACCAAAAGGGAAACATCTAGAATCAACGAGAAGATCACACAAGCACAAGAAACGCTTGTGCCATTGGATGAGCCGCCGACACATGGTAGCAATTGCCGCGGCACACGTCTCTGAGAGTATATGACGTCAGCACGTAAGCTTCAGCGCAATTTTAGGCTGAGCCGTTACTTGAGCCAACGGCCCAAGTAAGAAGTCTCACGACACACGCAAGTAAATGGCTAAAAGATATGTTTTGAATGACCAGGATTCAAGATGTCAAAATACAGTCGAGATATCCCGCATATCTCGCTGTTCCGCGATCCTGGGCCGCCGGCACATCCTGCGGCCCATAGCCAATTCAGTTCCACAACATGTGGACCAAGTCAACTATTCGTGCCTATAAATAGAGCTCATCATTCCACGCTCAAATCGTTCAGATCCAGTTCGAGTCCAGTAGTAAACAGTTTAGAATAGTTTAGAGTTCTCTGCCTAGAGCATGAGTAACTAATTAGGTAAATACTTGAGGAATGCCTCAAGGATGTGACTGTTGGGAAATTATAGAGCGAGCACAGCGGAAAAAGTGTAAAAATTAAAATTTCGCATAGCCTATAATTTCCTTCCAAGATCCACTAACTATGTTTATACTAGTAGGGAAAGAAGTTTACCAAAATTCAATCGGTAGCTTTGAATTGCGATTCAGAGAAGTCCACAGCAACGCGTGTCCTTCCTCTGCCGGTGATCCACACGAACAGTTTGGCAGACACCTAGGTTCTAGCCTCCAATCTCTTCTTCCCAAGAGATTACGGGAACCAACCTACAAATCTTGAATCTTCAAGAACGGTTCTTGAAGACTCTATGGAAGTGGCGCACAAAAACCTTACACACAACTCAAAAACCCTAATCCTATTAGGGTTAGGTCGACTTTCTCTCTCTCTAGGGAAAAGTCGTTTTTGTAGTCTAACTAAAAATGGGGTAACTCGACTTGTGTGGGTGTGTGTATTTATAGAGTCTCATTAGGGAATCACATTCCCTAACTCATGAAATTAGGGAATTATGTGTTGGGAAATCACAGAGGGAGCGCAGCGGAAGGAGGAAAAATAAAATTTTTTCAGGGACTAAAACGTAATTAAAACAAACT
>QANZ01031713.1:0-30946 GCA_003254925.1 Chamaecrista fasciculata | reverse complement strand
CTTTAACTAAGTAATGTGGTACTCAATATGTCCTCCTCACACTCAGCATAAGAGTATGAAACCAACAAATTATTTTCAGGACAGCCCACAATAAAGCTCATCCATCTACACATGATCAAAAGAGCTTTTAAAGGGAGGTGATTGCCTCAGCCCATATATACGACTTGTCGATTCTTTAACTAAACAATGTGAGGTTTCAACATGTCCTCCTCATGTCTAATATAAGAGCATGAAATCAATAGATTATCTCCTAAGCAACCTACGGTAAAAGTCAACCTAGCTCTAATATTATGTCACAAGCTCCAACTCATTCTTAAAAAAGCTATTAAATAGGAAAGATTGTCTCAATCTGTATATAGCAATGATGCAATCTATGTTTTCAATAAAATGTAATCCAAAAACGTTTAATTACTATTCAATATTCATTTTATTTTGGAGGTTTTCAAAATTAAATACACACTCTTCGTACAACAGTAGTAAGTGTTTAAAATCCTACCCTTTGTCAATTAATACTCAAATTTCAATGTAGCAATTCCATGGCTTCTTCCCCGACAACCACAATTATACAGCGTACTATTTTAATCTTTCTTTACTTCACTCCACCCCAATTAACCCATATTGAATTTGGAGTTGGTGAAACTATTCAATGTATAATAATAACGTGACATATAATTGGTCAGTGAAATATTTTCTTCATTCCTTAAAGAGGTGGGGTTTATATACATCTACCATGGTACCTCCCTAAAGGGAAATTACTTGCAGATTTGCAGACTATAGTTATGAGTCTTATGACGCTTATGGTGGTATACCTGCCTTATCTGCTCACTCCCTATTTACTACCTCTACCAAAAGATACATAGCATCAGTTTTATACTAGATTCGGATTCGCTCAACATAATAGTGATGAATCATTTACATTTTAGCGAGATATACTAAATATGTGGGGCTTTATGTAATATTATATTATCAATGTAATTAATTTAGATTAAATAAATAAAAGTCTATTTATAATTTTGCGAGAAATATTTTAAATGGTACCTATTATTAATTAATAAACATATATTTTCATTTGAAAAAAATACATCTATTAAGTGGTGTCTCTTAATTATTAATAGACATATCTTTTATTGTGAAGAGATATAACTTTAAATAGTATCTATGGGTAGTTAATAGATAGACATTTATAATGAAAGTACATATCTTATGGGAATTATGTCTCTTGATTAATCATAAATAGTGATCAGATCATATAAGATGTAACACGAAATATCATTATAAATTCAATTCTTGGGCTTTGTAATATCTTAAAAGGGGAATGCTTATTTCCCTGATGTATAGACAATCACTAATTAAGTATAAGAGTCCTGCACATGTTAAGATTTCTTTTGATGGTCAATTGAATTTTCAAACATTAAAAATTATTTTTAAATGAATTTTTGCAGATTTCAAGATATGAGATGCTCTATTAACCAATCAGAAGAAACCTTAAAATGTGCCCTAAGGGCACATGTTAGATAATTCCTAAGTATAATAATCTACCACGCCTTGATCTAAATAGTCAATTTTACTTAGTGAAAAAAGACTTAAATTTGATTGAATCCATCATATCTCAAAGTCATCATTTATCTCTTTTATCTATTATTATTTTCTAACAATGGGTAGGGTTTATGCTTTTTCTTTTTACTTTTTTTTTTATTTCTGTCTGAAGTACAAAGAATGACTCCATAGAATATAATCACTCTCTTTATTTTTTCCATGTTCTTGATTAATAATTAGTAATAATATCACCACCCTAGCAATTGGCTGTGTAAAAAGTGAAGATGAACACACTTTTTTTTTTGTTAAATGCGTGGAATTTAGATTTCATCAAATAAGAAAAGATACAAAACCATCCAGAGAGTCACGATACACCGGAAATAACATACAGGAACTTCTAAGAGAGAAACGAAGACAGAATTACATGGAAGAAAAACATAGAGCAAGAAAACTAAAACATGATACAGAAACAACTTCTAGACTAAACATGAGGCCTTGGAGCAAAAGAAGAAATAAGAACACTTCAAGAAGGATCAAAAGTAGTCTTCTTCTTTCTTCTTTTCTTCCTACAAAAAGGAATGGCCAAGCAGTCTTGAAGGAAAGCAAGACTTAAAAAAGGTGGCAAGGAGAGCAACACACTTTCAAAGCAACTTAAATGCGTTAGTGTCGCTGAAATATAATAAAGGGCAAATTTATATGCAATTTTTTATATTTTAATTAAAAGATATTTTTCAAAAAAAAAACTCATAATAAATCAATCATAATAGAAATAGAATATAAAATGTGATTTTTTTTTACAACTAAACAGTAAAAAGACAAAATATAGTTAAAATCTGTGATTGTAAGAAATTAAGACTCTTATGACAAACATACAGAGAACTATATATATATATATATATAATTTTAAGAAGATTTCAAATGCTTCACAGATGGGGTTTAGACATGCTAGAGTCAGATTTAGATATTGAAGTTTATAAAAATTTGATAAAATAATATCTTTATTCTATAATTTTGTATTCTTATTTTATATTTATTTTTTATTTAGGATTATTTTATTAAAATTTTATGAATTTGTTCCTAAATTAAATTTCGAAAATTCAAATCCTCGATCACAATTTACATCTATGAAAGAGACAAACATGAACAATGGATGGGCAAAATTAACTAGGATACAAAAATTAACAAATGATTTAATTTTTTTTTATAGAAAAAACTAAAAATGATTGGTTAAAGTAATAAAATATTTTGTTTTATAAAGAAAGAATCCTTAATTAGAGTTCTAGAAAACCTCTTGTCGATGAAATTCACTTGATTATAAACTTCTGAATTTGAACAAGTACTAGTCATCACTTACTCTGTAAAACGAATAATTAAATTATAAGTTTTTCTAGTATATATATATATAAACCAGATTGGAATAGCAGGCTTTGGTATTGTTATCATTTGAATAATTTGATTATTTGAAAGGTGGAAAGTACTTTTATAATTCTTATATTTAGAATATTTCTCATACAAAATATTCTATAAATTTTGGTGATAAAAAGTACACAAACTTGTGATTTTGTGTAAAAAGAAAAAAAATATTTACCAAATTTTTTATTTAAAAAAAAATTAATTTTTTTAAATAATTTTATAATGGTTGTTGTCTTTCAAATTTATCTAAATTTAAAATTAACAATTGCTATGATTACTAGTAAAAATTGAGTGCCTTTTGTGTTGTTTTGTTTCTTTTGTCCAAATGAATTAAATGACGTGAATGAAACTATGAAAGTGCATTTGGTGGCTTGGTTCGATCCGTTAAGAAATGGGTTTTGATTTTTAATAATTGAAAGAAGAAAGAAGCAAAAGAAAACCAAGAAAAAAAAAGGTGTTTCTCGGATCTAACGCTTTCTCATTAGTCATAATTCCTATTAAGTTGAAAAGCAGATGAGTTAATGTGAAAAAAAGTGAGCAGAAGCATGCAGCCATATTAATTAGTGGAGGACAATTATTTTCTGATGATATATAATTTCATTAGGAAGGAAGAAGAAGGAGAAGAAGAAGAAGAAGGAAGGAGAAAGCAGAGATAGCAGAAAAGATCAGAAAAAAGGGCAGAAATCAGAGTACCTTATTATTTTTCTTTGAAATGAGGCATTGAGGAAGAAGACAAGAAAACCAATTTGGTCATTAATGGCGGTAGAGCGAAGGAATCTATCTCACTCAAGTCGCTTCATCCTTTTCTTCTTGCACACTGCAGATAGAGTTGTAGTAGTAGTTGCTTCGTTTTCATCTCCACATTTATTTATTTTCCTTTTTGGTTATAGATATGTGGAAGTCAGAGGTTGATGGTGGTTGCAGACCATTGGGTTTGTTGGATTATTTTGACAAAGTTTTAATTTTGAAAACAGCAATAAGTTTTTTTTGTTTGTTTTTAATTTTGAATTTTTA
This sequence comes from Chamaecrista fasciculata, assembly GCA_003254925.1. Lineage (NCBI taxonomy): Eukaryota > Viridiplantae > Streptophyta > Magnoliopsida > Fabales > Fabaceae > Chamaecrista > Chamaecrista fasciculata. The sequence continues at coordinate 26,983 of QANZ01031713.1, read as the reverse complement.
ATTTTGAAAACAGCAATAAGTTTTTTTTGTTTGTTTTTAATTTTGAATAAATTGAAGAGAGAGAAAAGGACAAAGAACAATATATGTGATTTTACAATTGAAATTTTAATAGCATTAAAATTTTTTTTCTATAGACACTGACACAGACACGGACACGATACGGATAAAGACACACTGACTCGCTAGATTTTTAAAATTATACAACACGACACGACATATATTTATATATAAAAATAATTAAAAATTCATAAATTTTTATGAAATTTAAAAATTACAATATTTATTCATAATATATGTCATATGTGATATTATTTTTTATTGTTTGTCATGATAAAGTCACAATAAATTGATTTTATATTTTGAAACTTATGAATATGTGTCATATGGGTGTCGTATGGGTGTCGGACACAGACACAGACACGTGTTTAACACGGTGACACACTATCAAAATAAATTGTTCATGCTTGATAGGTTATTAAAACCGGAGGGAAGAGTAATTAACATCTTAGTCATCGAATTGACTAGTTTAATTGGTGAGATTAATGGTTAAAAAAATATGTTTTTAACAAAAGATCAATGGTCAAATTGCATGACATCATAAATATAAAAAAAATATTAATTAATTTAAATATAAATAATGTATATAACAATAATAATATATATATATATAAATCCATGATTTTATTGTCCTACGTAAACAAAATATACATATGTCATATCATAAACAATTATAATTAATTAGGTTAGTAAAAGTGAAAAAAAGAGTTCTTCTTCCTTTGTTTTATTTATAATATTTTATATTGAGTTTCTTATTTTTTTTTCTTTTGCATTTGACCCATAAAACCAACAAAAAAAAGTTAGAAAAAATGTTTTTAAAAAAAGAAACTGTGACCTGGCTAGTTTTCTAAAAACCGCTCCGAGGCAATATGATCCAAAGCGACTCTGGTCGGTTTAAAGCGACCCAGCAATCTTCTAAATGATCTAATAGTCCAAATCGAGCCACCTTCATTGGCACAATATCATTGGCCCTCTGCAGCACTGCATTGATGCATTACTGCAGAGGATCCAAAGCCAAGAGAATGATGGTTTTAATGACTTCTAAGGACCTGTTTGTTAAAAATGACAAACATTATGAACTATTTTGTAATTCGTTAAAAATTTAGGTATAATTGCCTCAGATGTGAAACACTTGGAGTATAATTGACAAAAAAAAATGTTAGGGGTATAACTAAAAATGACCTCATACGTTGGGGATACCAAGAGTACTTTGTTTTATTATTAATACTCAGCTAGTATTGATGAATTAAGTTAAAACTCAATTTGTATTTTATTTATATAAGGATTGATGTGAAAAATTGCTTGTAAGAAATGATCCTCTTTAATGCTTAAATCACTAAAGGTTTGTTTGGATTGAGGATATTGAGGGAGAAGAGAGAGAGAGGGGAGAGGTTCCCCTTGTTCGGAAACAAGGAGATCGGAGAGGAAGGGAATGAGAGATTAACTATCAATCCCTCTTCCTCCTGCTTCCTTCACAAATTACAAATACCTCAAATTAAGGTATTTTGGAGGAGGAGCTACTTCTCCAAACAAAAGGAAGAGCTTCACTCCTCTCCCCCTTCAATCTCTTCCCTCCCCTCCCCCTCTTAGTATCCAAACAAACCCTAAGTGAGATAAAATATGGTATTCAAAATGTAAAGAATGTCTAACCTTGTATTGTTGTTGGTGACCATCCACATTATGAATTTTTTAGTAGTGGCTTGTTAAAAGCAAAATCAGTGCATTGCTACTTGGGATGAATGGAAAATTGTTGTTGGAAAAGTTAAATGGTATCGATCTAATTATAGATTAAATTTTTAAGAATACGAGTGAAGAACTGGAGATTAATAACATAATAACTAAAAAGTAGGGTATTCTCTGGCTTGAGGACATTTTTATTTGGGTTGGACCCATTTCTTATTTGGACCTATTTTGATTTTTTTTAATTTTGATTTTCTTTTTGTCTAAATTCCACTAACAATTTAGTCTATGATGAAGTTTATTGGTGACCTATGTTAGTTTATCAAATATCTTAATAAAGGGATTGAATTGATTTTAGTTATAGGTTAAAAACTTACAAGAGTAAATTTTATAAATTTATCTTTTAAATATTAATTTAAGAAACTAGTCATATTTTAAAAACTAAATGAAAATAATGTATTATAAAAAGAATATTGTATTTGCCCGAGTTATGAAGAGATGAGCAAAGAATGTTTTTTGATATATGTCTAAAAAGATTATGATAATACGATTGAATGGAATAAAATCAAGAAAGCAATCATCCATGATTATATTGATAAAAAGGGCAAAAAGAAGATGATATAGACGTTTACACATTATTGTGCTTGTATTCTTACATTCGATCCACCATAGTATCCATATCTAAGGCATTTCATACATGTGAATACATGTCACAATCACAACTAAGTACAACTAGAGTTTGAGTCGTTCAAAACTAACAGAGATTATACTATTATGGGGGATCCATGGCCCTTTTAAAAATGTGACACGCGGTCATATATACATGTGAAGGTTGCAGCATCTCATGCCTAGTCTTGAACAAGATTTTTAGTATTGAAATACAAAAGTATGAAAATGAGACAATATGAGACATTGTAATATGAGAAACACATCGGGTCTTTCACCATATGCTAGTGGAAAATGTTGATTTTTTGGCTATTTTTTGCTCATGGGAGAGTCCATTGGGCCTGTAGAGAAGTCTATTGTGAATTCTGAAGTCTCACATCAAATAAATGAACAATTTCTATCTCGGACATGAACTTCCTCCACTTGAGATGGCACTTGGAAAAAAGAGGTGGCACTTGGAGTTTTTATTTTTTTTTTTAAATTTTTTTTTGTGATCTCTTATAATCATAGTCAACTATTTGATTGGAGCAAAGTCATTGGCTTGATGTCCATGTTAATAATTTTAAGTTATTTATCCATAATTATGAATATTTTTAGTTATATCTCAATTCCCACTTTGATTTTAGGGATCGATTTATAATTATAATTTTTTAAATTAAGAAGACATTAAAATTAGAAGCAAATAATAAATAAGTAAAAATGATTTTTTATTTATGATTGAAACAAGATTAATAAGGTGAGCATTGAACAGTCTTGACTCGCAAGGAAAAGAATTATTTTTGGGTAAGTTATTTCTTTTTATCTTGAAAGATATGAAACTCTAAAAGATTAATCTTACTATAATTATTTTTTAATTCCAAGTCGAATTTATCTTAAAGTAATTTAAAATAATTATTTCATTAATAAAGTATAAATGGAAAATTTTTTATCATGGGATTAACTTTGTCAACGGAAGAAAAAATTATTTGCCTTTTTTTTGGGGTGGTGGGGGGAAGAAATAAGTGAAACAAAATTGAGATTTTTCTTTCTGAACAAATTCAAACTAGGATTTTCTTTGTACAAAACCTCCTTACTCAAAATTATTTTTTAGAAGATAAAATGAACCAATTTGATCATTTTGCCAACATTTATAAATAATTTGAACATTTTGAAATATAGAGAACCAAAATCAATAATATAGCATACATTTAAGACCAAAATGACCCTTTGACCATTAATAATTTAGTCTTTAGAAGATACATTTCTCAATCTAGTCCTTAAAAGGTAAGATTATAAAATTTATTTTTTTAAAAAAATACAATTATATAATAGGAGTAATTTTATTAAGATATCAAATGAAATTTAAAGATAGATATGATCTAACATAAATTGTTAAGCATAATATTAACTAAATTTATAAATACATCATGTTTATCATTAAATTTAAATCAATATACTTAACAATATGACCAAATTAATTGTGGTGTTGTATCTTCCAAAAATTGAATTATATAATTTCATCTTTAAATAATTTAATTAAAATAATATCATTTTACAGAGAACAAATTATTAATTATTAATTTACTCTAAAATAAAACAACTAACTGAAATGACAAATACAGCAAGATTTTACCATATAACCCCCTCCAATTCTAATCCCATGGGATATGGTTGCTGTGGTTTATGCATCCCCCTGCTGAAGTTTAATAGCAGCCAAACAGGTAGACTACTGCAATGTAATGGTTTCGGAAACTTTTCCTTAATGATAAAAGAATTGCTAATTAAACATCTAAGCTTAAAAGTTTAAACCTTTAAATGCAAGAAAACTTGCATATCGCAAATCTATCTATACATGTATAAATGATTATGGCATGAGGGATTGAGGGCATGATATGGGAAGATGAAACTATCAAGAAAGAATAAGGAAGAGCATACACTAACTGAAAACTGAAAACTGAAAACTCATAAAGTTACAGTGCACAAAATTGGTCAACTTTGATTAACTCTTGAGTCGTTTTCGTTGACAACCCTCCTCATCGTTGGCCTGCATACAAGGAAAAAAGTTACATGTAAGAAATTATCAGGTTTGATATAAACTTTTGTTGATAAATTTTAAAAATAGAATGTGAAGTTATTTTTTCAATATATTTAAGGAAATAAAAAGAGATGCAGCTTGTGTTATACATATTATTTAGGGACCAAAGGCAACAAAAGGCTCAAAATCATATCATACAAATATATTTTGATTGAGACAAGTTTGAAGCACATGATTTCAACCAGATTAAAAATGAAAATAAATAAAAAAGGAAAATTTGGTGCAAAAAGTAAAACACTTAACAGAGAAAATATTTCCAGTCTTTAGTGTCAAAACAAGATCCAGTCTTTCCAATATTTTTATATATAAAAGCTTCTAAAGCATGATATAATCCAAACTTATGAACTAGCTTATAGTGAGGAAGAAAAAAAGCACTAGACTTGTATAAAAATCTTGGGGCCTTCTTGTTTTCCATCTCTAAAAACAATGTTTTAAAATTGCTTTGGGAATTTAGAATATCTTCCAGTAATTATATTTTTTTAAATATTAAAAAAAATATCTGATGTTTTGAATTTTAAAACCAAATAAAAAGGGTAATCACACATGTTTTTCTATTTTTTTTATTTTTAAAAATAGAAAATTATTTTCAGAGAAGAGAATCAAACAAGCCATTGATTCCTAATAACATGGAAAGAATATGAGGGATCTTTTTGCATGACCAAGTATATATAAAAAAAGAATATATATTAAACTTACGATTGAAAAACCATACAAGAAAAATATAAGAAGCTTCACATCAGTTTTTTCAAAACGGAAAAAAAAAATGCATTTGTATATTTAGCAGAAAAATGTCGTACAAATCATTTTTCACCTAATTTTGTCGAAATAACAAAGTGGGAGAATGCAAAAACCTCTACAAGAGGATTATGTTTTAGAACTGTCAAGGTCAATTGAGGTTCACTAAAAAGACTTGCTGTGAACACTCAAAGCATCAAAAAGCTGAATAGTCCAGACTTAACCTAGGAAAACCACGAGTATACACCACAATACAATACAATACCGAAAACAAAAAACACTAAGAACGTTATGTTGGCCTCCTACTTTTTTCCTTTATCAGGTCTGTATGTCATATACTTTGCAAATGTAAAAGCAAATAAAACAGACATAGTAGGAAAAAACTTTGGTTAAACTAGTTAGTTCTGGAGATCAGTGCAATAGTCAAGGAATTTTAAAGAAGAGTTAGGAAAACCAATTTGCCAATAATCTCAAGAAGTTAAATTTGAAAGGCAAAATCATAGCAGAGTAAGAAAATGAAAATAAAGTACATACACTTTCATCCAGTGCATAATCTTCATAGGGGACCACAGTAGACTCGGATCTGCATTTTGCATGAACAATTGGACCAAACTGTGACCTATCCAAGCCTGCCGTTGTTCCCTTGGGTGCATTGAGATACATAGCTCCCCTGTACATCCATTCCTCTGCTTCATCACTGTAAAACTCTTCAAAAGGCTCACCACATAATGCACATGTGTTCTGGTCCTCATCAGCAGGCACATCCAACTCTTCATCGTTTTTCTTTTCCTCTATGACCTCGGTTGGCAGAAAACCAGGGACTGGTTCTGTTCCTAATGCCTCTGCACCACTAAGCCACATTCTCCCACTCACAAACCATTTACGAGAAGGGTTCTGCTTACGATTTTTAGACATACGATTCTTAGTCACATGCCAATCCATATGATTACTGTGTTCCTCTTGGCACTTGAATCGAAGGCCACAAGTTGTGCATTGTCTGGGGAGATCATCATACAAGGCACTGATTGCAGACTTATGACGAATCTTTAGAACATCTGGATTGAACTCAGTTCCAACAGAATCCTAAAAATCGGGTGTCTTTTTTAAGTACAATCTTAGGTTTAACGATAAAATCTAAAAATGAAAAAAAGGAAGCAAGGTAAAGCTCATAAGATAGGTACCTGTCCAAGGGGTTGATTGGTCAATGAGATCAAACCTTGGGCCATCAGGGAATCAATTAAACCAGAAAATGCACCACCCTGCTGTTGGTTTGACACAATTGGACCCGCATTTGGACGAGGCACTGTTAGTGACATAGCAGGAGGGAGGACTGGAGGTAGAGAAATCAGGGCTCCCCCCTATAAATGAGAAGAGATATAAGCAATTTTTGGACTGGAAAAGGGAATTACAAAGCAGGTAAAGCATACGGAATGGCTGTACTTACAGCACCAGGATGTCCTTGCAAAGGGATCCCATGACTAAATTGCAAAGCTGACGGAGCTTGAGCTACAGGTAATTTTTCTCGCAAATCCTGAGATGGAAATAGTTGCAGTTGTGGTGCTTGTCCAAGGTTTTGCTGGTTAAATGAAATCTTCCCAGCTAGCTGATTTGGCAATTGATGCAGCTTTGATAATCCAGAAGTCTTGTTCTCAACAATGTCCAGTGATTGCTCGGGCATTAACAGAGATCTATTTTGACCATGATTTACAGCAGAGACGCTACTAACAGTTGTAGCTTCAAACTGACTCCTACCATGTCTTTCCAATGGAAACATAGGATTTGAGATGGGTGGACGAGCAGCATGCACATTAAACCGGGGCCTCATCCCAAATGATACTGGTAAGACTGGTGGATGAGCCTCGACATTAGACTCAAGACCAGAACCGATTATGGACAAAGTAGGCTTTGTCCCATATTGCTTTACATCAGTATTTGGAATGCTACTGACACGAGGCATCTTAAGATTGGTTGCTCGGCCACCAATATTAAAGAGTTGCTGGGAAGAATTTAAAGAATGTTGAGAACTCTTCCGAGCATCACGGGGATGACGGGAGCTTAAAATCTGACTACTCTGGTTTTGTAATTCAGATACCTGAAGTGGTGATCCACGTCCATACTGCAGACAGAAAAGATGAACTTTCAATTCCATAAACAAAAAATAGGTAAATCCTATCCCCTTTTACTCGAAAATATTATATCAAAATTCTATTTATTCAATGATGGTAACAAATCAGAACCAAGTTCTGAGCACAGAAGGGCAGTGGTTTGTCCATAATATAAAAGTGTGAACTAAGCCATTTACTATGCCCGACATAATGCTAATTCTGAAAAGCAGTTAATAAGGAAATAAAGAATGAGGCTTTAGAAAACATGTGTACAAAATAAAACTGGTTATGTTGTTAGACAAATTTAAGAGAATCTTAGCGCATTTGGTTAATGCTCCCCAAACAAAGTAATCAACAATCCTCATAATCATAAATTTACCATTAGGTATAGATGCATCAACAGTACATGATTAATCACATGCATCACCTAAAGGCAAACATCTGAAAAGAGATCATCCAAAGCAAATAAGGAGCTGAAAAAATGGCAGAGAGGTTGAGGAAACATACACTTGAAGAAACAAAAGAATCGTCCAATGGTGGAAGCTGAGATCGACTAGGCCACCTGCGTCCAGTATCCTGATCTGAAGTAGCCACACCAATAATAGGTCCTTCCTTAGAGAAGCCTACAGTTGATGTCAAGAAATCATTATTCCTACGATTATCTACTAATGTTGGACTCATGTCTTCCCAATTAAACTCTTCCTCTTCAATATTCTGCCATGACTTTGAAACAAGCTTGTCAATCCCATTTGTATCTTGCCTTTCAACTAACAAAGGATTATTGCTAGAGTTTTCATTACTTTTATCACTGCCATATGCATCAATTAGAGCCCTTAGACTTTGACGTTGATGCTCATTACTAAGGCTGTATGTCATAGAATTTTGAGACCTATTCCGACCATCAGAATACTGTGTTCGCTGCCGCCCACTCAACCCTTCACCTCTACCTAATGCTTTACCAACTCCATAATCCAATGCAGGATGAGAAAGAGGCTCTCTCTCAACTATCCTGTTGGTGGAATTCTCAACTCCATATTCATCAACAGATGCTGAAAAGGGCATATCAAGTCCAATTCTTGAAGGTGAAGATCTTCCAAACCTGTTAGTTAAAGGTTGATGCATCTTACTTGCTCCAAGGCCAAAACTTGTAAGACCCACACTAACTTTTGATTCTAACTTTTCACTTCCAACCTATGAGGACAAAAACAAAATCATTCAGAATGAAGCTCCCCCACACCAAACACACACAAAAAAACACACACAACAATAAGTCTTGATAATGTTTCTATTGCATATTGAAGATTCAGCAGAAGTCACTTTGTCCCATTCTTATACCCTTCCAAGCATAGAGTAGAAACCAAAATGACAACTGGGGTGAAGGAAAATTACTACAACATAGCCAAAGTGATAAATTTACATATATATGTCTAATAAGTTGCAGCAGTACCAACAAGTAAAGAGATTCATTTTCTCTTTCAACAATGTTGTAGTATCTCAAACTCGTTCACTCTATCCTTCAAGGGAACCATGATCAGTGTGTAATGTGCTACAGACAACAATAGCCATAAAACTAGGTTTAACGGGATGAAAGGAATCCAGTAAAAACCAAGCATCTCCAGAAGACTAGGGGCTTGGTCATGAAAATTCTGAACAGGGAAGGAGGACTAATATGGGAAGGAAACAGGTCTCAAATTGCACCACCAGCTTAACAACCCATCAAATATAAAAGCCAAGACTAAATTAAAACCTCTTTTCTCAACTGCTAACCTTAACATCAAAGTTCAATCCATAGGGGGATTTATAATTAGGAGAATGGATCATTTCTTCACAAAAATTGTAGTCAGGAAAAATAGAGGAAGGGAGAGAAAGAGAGAAAGTTAGGGACACAGACATCCTCAGAGTCAGATAAAGTACATATGTTGCCACAGTATTTACCTTTAATTAACAGTACAGGAATAAAATAGATGGCCAATACAGGCTTGCGGTATCTCATAATGACTAAGCTAAAATCTAGTCCCCATACATTATGTAAAGAATACAGGTTTCATAGAAAGCTTACACTATCCATAGTTGACTGTTCTAGCTGCTGCAGATATTTTGGATTAACATGTATGCCATGAGTTGCTTGAGGAGATTCAGGCGCTCTCAGTGAATTAGTGATAGATGATGAATTATTAATTGTTTGAGGAAACGGCAGTTGAGCTTCAATCTTGTGTAGGACAGAAGGTGGAAAGACTGATGACCATGTGCCAAAGAGATGTCGCATGGCATTATGCAGCTTAGGGTGAACTTGCCTATATGCCTCACAGAAAACCTGGGGACACAATAGAAACACTAGTTTTAATAACAGAATAATATCAAATATCAAATATAAATTAAAATGACAATGGAACTTTAATGGACCTACTTCAGGTAGACATGGAGAGAAGTATCTAACATAGCCCTGACCAACATTTTTCACTATACTGTCCAAAAGATACAGCGAAGGAAGCTTTTGATCTGCTGGCGCCTGCAAAGGTATAGTTTCAAACATTCGAAGTCCCATGTAAACCATGGCAGAGCCAGACATCAAATTCAACAAGGTATTATTTGTACTTTTTTTAATCATTCTAAACCTATTTCTCAGACTTTGCAAATTAAGAACAGTTCTTTCAACAAATTTGCATAGCCCATTATTACAAGGCCATCACTTGATAACAAATGTTTAAAACTAGTACCAAGTAAAGATCAAAAGAGAGATCTATGATACATGCTTTCTACCTACCAACACGTGGTTGAGCACTACTTTTCTGGAGAGTCTTAGGATCACCCTTGTCAACAAAAGATCAAATTTCCCCCTTGCATTTTCCAACCCTACCTATATGTTTGATTACTTGCATAATTTTTTTTGGGGGGGTCATTGATTACTTGCATAATTGAAGACATTAAAATTTAATTTTTTGTAAAGCTAATATTGATTTGATTCAAGCAACAGGATTAACAAAATTGACAAAGATAATGTATTCACCAATTGCATATCAAGTAAATATTAAGAGACACATACTTAAATCACTTAATAAGAGCTAATTTATGGGATGAGGATTGGAAATTTTCAATACAGCAAGGCATCAAGAATGTCTTAAACATTGATAATAGCTAGTTTTCACATCAAGCAAGTATACCCCAAAAATATTACTCAATTATCTTCATGAATTAGTTCAATCCTTGTTTTTCTTTCTTTACTGCTTAACAAATTGTCAACTGTATAAAATATTTGTCCCCTATATGTCTTGGATTTTTTACGGTTTTAAATTTCAAAAGTAAGTTAATTAAAAGGAAACTCAGAGACATGTTAACCTCAGAAAAAAAATACAAAATAGAGTTAGTAAACATGAGCAGCTGGTGGATAATTTATGAAAATCATGCATATAGCTCTATTTACATTCAACAGATTGGAAAAAGACTTCATCTCCATCAACATTGCCATAACAACTGGAACGTTTTTCTCACAATTAATACATTTTTCACTTTGATAGCCCTTAGAATTTCCTCAAATTCAATAAGGTTCCAATATTTTACATATTTCATATCTGAATTCACCTTCACTATTTCATACCAGCTTGCAGCACTACACAGCTATTTCTTGTACTATGAAATACCTGTTTCCCACTAGTTGTTTATAACAACTATATTAATTAACTATTCGAGTAAAATTCACAACTTCTCTATTGACCTTTAGTAATTTTACGATTATGTTTTAGATATCAAGTTCATATTACCAATTACAATAGAATTGGAGCCCACTGGGAGGATCAAAAGTAAAATAAAAAAGCGAAACTCACTCAAATGAGTGGCATGTTTTTCCTAATCCACACTCTCCTTTCATAGTTAGGAAAACAAAATACCAGTAAAGAAAACGAAATAATGAATAGAAATTGGAAGAAGTGGAACCCAAAATTCTGATATTCGAAGTTGCAAAAGCGGAAACAGGAACAAGGGGATAGATAATATAAATTTGAGATATCTCAATGTAATTACAAACGGTGGAAAAAGTGAAAATCTTTCCGCGGCTACCAAGACAGACCTCAAGAATCCGATTGCAAATTGCATCAGCGATGCCTCTGGCATGTTCTGCCTGTAGCTCCGCAATGATTGTGAGATCCGTAATGATTGGCTTCAAATTGCAGGTGAGATCCGCCAACAACAACGCATAAATCTGCACAATTTCTTCAGTGGTTAGGGGTGGCACCGGAACGTCGTCGTTTGACGAAGCCCTGAATTCGTCCTCGCGTTCCCTAAGCAACGCCTTGAATCGACCCATCAGAATCGAAGGCTTCTGCTGTGCGATCTCATTATTGGACATCATAATAGGCTTTGAGGAGACAGCGTGAGCAGTCGAGAAAGCGAGGGGTCTTCGGCCTTCTTTGAAATATACAAGGTTTTGAGGGTCCATTCAAGATCAGAGTGTATAAAGTTAGGGTTAGGCTATGTTTGGGTTTTGCACTAACTTAAGAATCAAGACGATGAACATGGCGGTTTTTCTCTCCCATCTTCGCCAGAGAGAGAGAGAGAGAAAATCAGAGAAGAAATTTGAGTTTGGAGTTCGGAGTGAAGAAACAAGAAATCAATCGAACGACTGTAAATTGAGGAGCCGAGAAGATCGTGATGTGGTCATTGATGCAGCCCACTTTCACACTTTTTTACTCTGTGATTTTTGTACCCGATACATGGATAAGAATTAAATTTATTTTTAAAATTGAAATGTGACTATTTTATACAAATTATTTTCTTTAAAATTGAGTAGAAGATTGAATAATTAATTTTTCCTTATACAATCATGCTTTTATATTCAAGGCTTAAATGTGTAAATATTTAGAAAAGGAAAGTTACATTAAATGCTTTGGATTGTAGAAATCTATGTTTGCACCGATATTTATGGTATATTTAATATTTAGGGTAAATTACACTTTGGTACCCTGTGGTTTGACTCTATTTTACTTTGGTACCCTGTGGTTTGAAACTTGACACTTTGGTACCCTGTGGTATTCTTCTTTAATACTTTGGTACCCTTTGGAGCTATTTTGTAATTTTAACCATAATAAATTTTGCAAAAATTACATATTGACCCCTAATTTTTTTTAAAGTTTTCATTTTAGTCCCTAGATAATATGTATCTAGGGACCTATTTGTAATTTTTTAAAAACTTTTTGGAGTCAATATGTAATTTTTGCAAAATTTATCATGGTTAAAATTACAAAATAACTCCAAAGGGTACCAAAGTGTTAATGGAGAATACCACAGGGTACCAAAGTGTCAAGTTTCAAACCACAGGGTACCAAAGTGAAATAGGGTCAAACTACAGGGTACCAAAGTGTAATTTACCCTAATATTTAACACTTAGAATTAGTGGGGTGCACCAAGCTCACGCAAAAGTGAAAGGTATGAGCGACTATTTGAGAAGCCCAATAGCAAGCTACCTTAATGGGCCCTCCTCCTTGAAAAGTTAATTTAATATCATGTGGGCTGATGGCCCACTATATTAAATCGATAGAAGAAAACCAAAGACAGATAAGAAGGAGGATATTGACCAAAAAAAAAAGATAAGAAGGAGGATTATTCCCAAATCCCAATTTTCTTTTATTTATTGGAACAGTTTAGTACTAATCTCACTCGAGCCTCAGTAACGAAATAATTAGAGTACTTTTAATAATGTCGATTTTTGAGATCAAGCCTGGTCTTGTCACCTAAGGTGTAGCTCACCAACTACTACACCAAACACTTATTGATTCCCAAATCTCAATTTTAAATACAAACATAATCGCTGTCCTTTATAGTATCTTCTATATTTTTAGATTTTAAAAAAAATATTCTTTTTATATCCAATTCCAAACTTGTGTCAAAATGAATTCTATTTCTAAATTTTATTAACAGTCAACACTATATTCAAACTTAAATTCAAAAAAAATATTTTTAATTAATATAAACTTATTTTTATCAAAACTTTTATTTACAACTACCAAAACTAACAACTAAATATTAAATATTAATGCTTCATTAAACCATTTTAGCATATATAAAATATTTAACATTTTTTTTTAATTTAAGAGTTTACCTAAACATAAAATTCAACCACTATATATATATATATATATATATATATGTAATTTTTTAATTTTAAGGATATGAGGAGAATTAGGTATCTCCATTATCCTATGAACCAAAACTTTTTTAAATGAATATGTGTATTTCTTTTTTTTTTTTTTGAATTACAAGAAAATAGGAAAGGTAAGGGAAGAAGTATATACCGACTTGTTTATCCACTAGAGAGCTATCTAGGAGGGTAATATTATTAGAATAAACTTTAAAACCTACATACTCAAATCTAGATAATAGTAAATTGATGTCATCACCCAACGAGTTAAGAATGTGGGGAAAGCCTTTGTTGCTTGTGAAATATGTGACCATGTGTTTATCAAGAATAAACACATCAATCTGCATATTTCCTTGTGTAATTAAGACTTCAAGACTGGTTTTGAAAGCTTTAAAACAATATACTTGGTGGGATCCCTACTTACACTATGATGGTTGCTAAAATCCCTAAGGGAATTTGTTCTGAGATTGAAAGAAGACGGAGAAGCTTTGTTTGGGGTCATGATGTTAACTCCAGGAAAATCCATAATGTGGCCTGAAGGGAATTTATTAAATTGAAAGACTGTGGTGGGTTAGGGTTGAGGGACCTGAATTGTATGAATAAGGCTTGCCTTCTTAAATTGGTGAATAGAGCCCTTGATGATGATGGTAGCTTGTGGATTGAGGTTTTGAAGTCTAATTACTGCAAGGGGAAGGGTTTCTCTCATTGTGAAATAGCTAAGGCTAATGCTTCGCAAATATGGAGAGATATGTGCAGTGTTTGGGGGTTAGTGGAGAAGCTTACTTGGTGGGATATTGGGAATGGAGAGAAGGTTAGATTTTGGCAGGATAATTGGCTTAATCTAGAGGCTCCCTTGATTGACAGTATTCAAGACCAGAATGTGATCATCTGCCCTAAGAGTAAAGTTAGAGATTGGTGTAATCCTGACGGTGATTGGGATTAGAATAAACTTTCTACTGTGCTGAATGAAGATTTATTGTGTAGCATTAGAAGTTGCCTTCCTCCTAATGAAGACTTGTCTGATAGACTGAAGTGGAAAGGAAGTAGTACTGGAGAGTTTTCTGTGAAGGGTGCTTATCAAGCTCTTATGGGAGATAGATTGGGAGTCAATGATGGTTTGTGGAGGGTGATCTGGAGGTGGAAGGGTCCTGAAAGAATTCGGTTGTTCCTTTGGATGGTGGGTCATAAAGGTCTCTGCACTGCGGCTAGATTGGCTAAATGGAATGGTAAGAGTAACATTTGTTCGGGCTGCAATGAGGGTGTTGAGGATATGATGCATGTTCTTAGAGATTGCAAGCTGGCCTCTATGATTTGGGATTCTTTGGTGCCTGCTGATGCGAGGGCCAATTTCTTTGTGTTGAATAATAAAGAGTGGCTTGAGTTCAACCTGAGAATGAAGCTGGTGAATTGTCCTATGAACTGGAACATGACATTTGCTGTTACTTGTTGGTTGCTTTGGAGATGGAGAAATCAAAGGTTGTTTGGTAATAGTGTTGGGAATCGTAGGCGCCAAGGGCAGCGGAAGCAAAAATAAAATTTAAAAATAACGCCTAGGTCCTAAGATTCCCGAACGGNAATAGCTCTTTGGAAATTCATGGGAAGTTTAAAGTGCTTTGGAAATATGTTAATGAATTCAATCAGTTTTGGAAAGGGAGCAAAGGGGCTAATTCGAATTCTGCTGCTGATACTAGATGTATTAAGTGGTGGCCTCCTGAGGATGGTTGGATGAAGCTTAACAGCGATGGGGCTTGTATAGATAATGGGAGGAGAGCTTCTTGTGGTGTTTTGATTAGAGACGGGAATGGGGTTTGGATAAAAGGCTTCTTAAGAAACTTTGGTTGTTGTTATATACTCCTGGCTGAAGCTTGGGGTGTTCTAACTGGCATTAAAATGGCTTGGAATCTGGGAATCCGGAAGCTAATTATTGAAGTAGACTCTTTGATTTTGGTTGGTCTGATAAATGATGTGCTGCTGAGAAGGAAGACTTCTTGGAATCTCATTGAAGTCATATGCAGTTGGTGGAAGCAAGATTGGGATTTGAAGGTGATACATACCTTGAGAGAAGGCAATAGGAGTGCTGATCATCTTGCTTCCCTTGGTTTTAAACTTCATGAAGAGATTTGCTGGTGGGATTTACCTCCCACTTCCTGTACCTCAATCCTTTTTGGTGATTTGTGTGGGACTTACGTGCCCTGTGGTTTTTAGTCTGGTTGTTTTTTCTTTTCTCTGGGCCTAGCCCACTTTCCTGTACCCAAAAAAAAACAATATACAATGACATTGTTATGCAGAGGAAAGACCATTTCCATGAGGATTACGCTTGAGTTGTTACTTAGAAAAGTTGCAACCATAATACTTTTGCCTTTTCCTTTAATTTTCCTCCAATTGAGAAAGAGTTTTGTTAAAGGTCTTAGGGCAGTATTCACGCACAAAGGTAGGGATTGGTAGCTTTTGCAATTACGAAGATCTTGAAGATATATTGTGAAGGAAATGTTTGGGACCAACCAAGATTAGCTATATGAATGAGTAAACTACCAAATTGGTCCCTAGATTATTAGCTCGCTGACATATTGGTCACTGAATTATGGAAATTGACAAATAGGTCCCCGAATTTTACTAACGTTAGCCAAATTGGTTCTTCCATGAAGTTGTCGTTAACCAAGGTGATGATGTGTCCGTTAACTGCTGACGTGGCACGTTAAGTGCCACATCAGTAGTTGAAAAACTAAAAAAAAATGCCAGCTGTACTTGATCTGCCACATAAGCATTAACAATTAAAAAAAAAACATTTCCTTCAAAAATCAAATTGGTCCCTGAGTCATATTTTTTTCAGATTACTCACCCAATCTTATCCCATTATTTTCAATTTCCCCACTTTTTCATCATCTTCATTCATTTTAGTCCCAAATCCTCAAAATAAAATTGTAAATTGTCCCAAAACTCTTCCAAACATTTCAATTTAGTCCATAAAAGTATTAAAAACTCTAAACCCTAAAACCCTAAAATTGTAAAGTGTCCCAAAACTCTTCCAAAAATTCCAGTTTAGTCCTTAAAAGTATTAAAAACCCTAAAACCTAAACCCCAAACTCTAAACCCCAAACCCCAAAATCCTAAACCCTAAAATTCTAAACCCCAAACCCTTAAATCCTAAACCCTAAATCATAAAATCCTAAACCCTAAACCCTAAAATCATAAACCCTAAAATCCTAAAATTGTAAAGTGTCCCAAAATTCTTTCAAACATTTCAATTTAGTCCTTAAACTCTAAAACCCCAAACCCTAGAACCCCAAACCGTAAACTCTAAAACCCCAAACCCTAAACCCTAAAACCCCAAATCCTAAAATCCCATACCCCAAACTCTAAAACCCTAAACTCCAAACCCCAAACCCCAAAATCTTAAACCTTAAAACCTAAAACCCCAAACCTAGATCCTAAAAGCCCACACCCCTAACTCTAAAACCCTAAACCTTAACCCCCCCAAACTCTAAAACCTCAAACCCAAAACCCAAACCCTAAACTCTAAAAGCCCAAACCATAATCAAAATTGTGACTGTACATTAAAGTTCAACAATTGTGACGTGCAGTAGTATTATTCAAATCAGTCCCCGAATTTATCAAAATAGTTCAATATGTTAGACAAATTGGTCCTCTAATTAAATGAATAGATAATAAACCAAAGAGTTTAGGGTATGGGATTTGGGGTTTTAGAGTTTAAAGTTTGGGTTTTAGGATTTAGGATTTGGGGTTCAAGGTTTGGGGTTTGGGATTTTAGGGTTTGGGGTTTGAGTTTGGGGTTTATGGTTTGGGGTTTTAGAGTTTAGGGTTTAGGGTTTGGGATTTTAGGGTTCAGGGTTTTAGAGTTTAGGGTTTAGAGTTTGGGGTTTAGGGTTTTAGAGTTTGGGGTATGGGATTTTAGGGTTTGGGGTTTTAGAGTTTATGGTTTGGGGTTTTAGGGTTTAGGTTTGGGATTTTGGGGTTTGGGGTTTTAGAGTTTAGGGTTTGGGGTTTGGGGTTCTAGTGTTTGGGGTTTTAGAGTTTAAGGACTAAATTGAAATGTTTGAAAGAATTTTGGGACACTTTACGATTTTAAGATTTTAGGGTTTATGATTTTAGGGTTTAGGGTTTAGGTTGTAGGGTTTAGGATTTTATGGTTTAGGGTTTAGGATTTTACGGTTGGGATTTAGAATTTTAGGGTTTAGGATTTTGTGATTTAGGGTTTGGGGTTTAGAATTTTAGGGTTTAGTATTTTGGGGTTTAGGGTTTAGAGTTTGGGGTTTAGGGTTTAGGTTTTAGGGTTTTTAATACTTTTAAGGACTAAACTGGAATGATTGGAAGAGTTTTGGGACACTTTACAATTTTAGGATTTTAGGGTTTTAGGGTTTAGGGTTTAGAGTTTAGAGTTTAGGGTTTTTAATACTTTTATGGACTAAATTGAAATGTTTGGAAGAGTTTTGGGACAATTTACAATTTTATTTTGAGGATTTGGGACTAAAATGAATGTAGATGATGAAAAAGTGGAGAAATTGAAAATAATGGGATAAGATTGGGTGAGTAATCTGAAAAAAATATGACTCAGGGACCAATTTGATTTTTGAAGAAAATGTTTTTTTTAATTGTTAATGCTTATGTGGCAGATCAAGTACAACTGCCATTTTTTTTTTCAGTTTTTCAATTGCTGGTGTGGCACTTAACGTGCCACGTCAGCAGTTAACGGACACATCATCGTCTTGGTTAACGGCAACTTCGCGGAAGGACCAATTTGGCTAACGTTAGTTAAATTCGGGGACCTATTTGTCAATGTCCATAATTCGGGGACCAATCTGTCAGTGAGCCAATAATCCAGGGACCAATTTAGTAGTTTACTCCTATATGAATTATATCTTGAGCCTTGAATTGCTTATGATCAAACTTCCAAGAGAGTTTTGTTCCAACTACTCATGTATGCATATTTTGATTATTTGATATCAATATATCATATTCAAACTTACATTCTTTGAAAAATTTGAATTCATCAATATCCAGTATACATATTTTGATAATTCTTAGTAGACGCCGTAGCCTTATTTTGAAGTTTGAAATCCTAAAGCCATTTCAATTTCATTCCCTCCTCACTTCACAGAGTTCACACTATAATCCTAATTGTTGGTAAAAGATGGTGAATTTGGTTTCGATGGCTTTTGGTGCTTTTGTAAAAGGATTTTTTATATTTTTTTCAAAAGATTATTATTAGGGTAAATTACAGAGAAGGGCCCTGTGGTTTGACCCAATTTCAGATAGGGTCCATGTGGTTTAAAAAGTTTCAAATTGGGGCCTGTGGTTTGCTCCGTTAACAAAAAGGGTCCTGAGGTTCGAAAATCTTGGCTAAAATACTATTTTAAGACCCTAACTATTAATTTTTATGCGTTTGACTCCCTATTTGTGAGAGAAGGACTTTGACGTAACAAAAGAAAAGTTTACTAGAAATAAATGAAATTTCACCCAAATTTTCTAGTTACTCTATCTCCAGAATGCTCATCGTCGAACTAGATCTATCTCTTCATCGTCTTCGTCGTCACCAAGCGATTACGGCGTCATCGGCGAGGCTTTTTTCCGACGGAGTAGTGCTTTATTTCTTGATTGCTCTATCTCTTCAGCCGATGTCACCAACTACAAAAATACGAAAACCGATGACATCGCCGGAATCTGCAGCGCCAAATTACGATGACACAGCTCTCTTCGATCGTCACCTTCGCCAGATTCCGAGACGACCTCTGCAAGAAAACCGATGAGATCGCCGGAATCTGCGGCGCCGAGCTCACCGTCTTTGCCTTCTCCCCTCCGGCAAGCCCTTCGATTGCTACTTCTCCTTGATGATGTGTCAAAATCAGAGTTGTTGGATCAATTGGATGGCCCATGTTTGTTTAAATTCAGGAACTGAGAGTTTAATTATAGAGGACTTCTAGATTAAACTTTAAAGAACAACTAGAAAATTTGGGTGAAATTTCATTTATTTCCAGTAAACTTTTATTTTGTTACGTCAAAGTCCTTCTCTCACAAATAGGGAGTCAAACGCATAAAAATTAATAGTTAGGGTCTTAAAATAGTATTTTAGCCAAGATTTTCGAACCTCAGGACCCTTTTTGTTAACGGAGCAAACCACAGGTCCCAATTTGAAACTTTTTAAACCACATGGACCCTATCTGAAATTGGGTCAAACCACAGGGCCCTTATCTGTAATTTACCCTTATTATTATGATTAAAAAATAATCAACATTTAAAACAAATAATAATTAATTTTGAATAACAATAAAAGAAATTTTGTTGATTATTTTCATTATTTTAATATGAAAAACATCATGTTCTTAGAAATTATTATCTTCGTTCGAAATTATTAGCTATATATTAACAAAGATTTATTTGACTGTTTGTCAATGAAATATTGACACTGATACGGATACGGAATACAACACTGATATAGACACATGATATGTCCAATTCTTAAAATTATATGTCATGATACGACGTATATTTATATATATAAATAATTAAAAAATGATAAATTTAGATGAAAATATTAAAAATCACGATATCTTATTCATAATATGTAATATGTATCATTATTTTTTTATTATTTTCATGTTAAATTCACAAAATATTAGTTTTGTATTCTAAAATTCATAAATATGTATCGTATAAGTGTTAGACACACATATCCAACACGATAATACGCCCTTAAAATAAAGTGTTCATACTTCATAGTTGTTTATATAATTGTTTGTCTTATCTAAATATCTTAACTAGTGTCACCTTGATTGCCTCTAATTATTTTTATTTCATTAAAAATCAAAATTTCGTTAAAGGAATTCTTTTTTTTTTCAACAACCAGAATAACCACACTACAATAAAACATTTTGTGACCTTACTTGCTAATTTTTTCAGAAAAAAAGTACTTTGCCGTTAAGGAAAACGAAGGCAATCAGCGTCAACGTGTGTAAAACGTTGAAATTTTTTTTTTTTTTTTTTTTAAAAAAGTTTGGCCCGGGTAAAACGTTGAACAATTGGGATGTGATAAAACGCCACCATTTTTGTTTGCGTTTTCACTTTCGCGTTTTGGAATTTTAAGAATGCTGCTACCACGAACTGTTGCAAATTGTCGTTTAATGCATACATTTCAATTTTCAAGGTCATGCAACAGTCGCAACTTGCAATTGGTTTGAATTTTGAAATATATTGAATTAGCTTTGAATGTTAGACTAATTAATATCAGACAAAGTTCAATACTAATTAAAATGACAGCATATTCTGTGCATTTATCACATGAATAAATTCATAATCTTACAACTTCCAAAAGTTTTTATGAGGCTAAATTTCACTAACATCATGTGAATTTTAGATTATGCCTAAAAAATATCTTGAGTTTTAAAAGTCGACAAATATATCCCATGAGCTCTCAAGTGTACTCACTTACAAACTTTGAATTTTAAAACTTGACTAACAAATTCTCAAAGTT
Organism: Chamaecrista fasciculata; assembly: GCA_003254925.1. Classification (NCBI taxonomy): domain Eukaryota; kingdom Viridiplantae; phylum Streptophyta; class Magnoliopsida; order Fabales; family Fabaceae; genus Chamaecrista; species Chamaecrista fasciculata. Next base: position 6,050 of record QANZ01031713.1, on the reverse strand, counting down.
TTCAATTTTATTCATTTAAAACTCTTGAATTTTTTAATAAAATGAAGCTATATTGGAATTATAAGTGAACAAAGTTGAAAATTCAAAGGTGTCAAGTTTTAAAACTCAAGAGTCATAAGTGAGCATAATTAAAAACTTAGGAGATCTGTCTATTAAATTTTAAGATTCAAGGATATTTTTTTTCCTAACTTGAAACGGGTATTAGTACAATTTACCCTTTTATAATTAGATGAAATTTTATTTATAATCTTTGACATACTTATCAGTTGAATTTATCTTTTATTGTCTCATTAAGATCTAGATCTGTCGGAAATCAAGGCATCAAGTGTTGATCAATTAAGGGAAATTATTTTTGCCAATTATAGAGTAGTTTTCCAGAAAACTCATCTTGTGAGAGTTTGAGTTTTTTTTTATCTATTCATTCATATGTTTTACTCAAATTTCTTAAATTAAAAAATATAAGAAAAAAAATGATATCTAATAACCCCCTGCCCTCCAAAATATCACTCTATATATTAATAATATTATGTTGGTTCAATGTTCAAATTGATCTTAAATGTATATATTTGGTGCAATATATTATAGAAGTTTCATATTCGGTTGTTATTTTTTGTCATAAATTATTGAATGTAATTATATCTCTCTCATTTTTAGTATGAATCTAACGAGTCTAAAGTTACAAATTACTTTAATGAATACTTTCTTAATCAAATTAGAGCGATCAAAAAATGATGTCAAATCAAATCCTAAAAATTAATAGCTCCTTTCATGATAAATAAACGAAATTATATATATATATATATATATATCTTCTTTCAAGTCAGAATGTAAGTATATGACGATTTTGGAGTAAAAGTAAATGAATCAAAACAAATCCATATACATCTTCTTCTATGTATTTTTTACAGGTGGTTTGGGTGCCTAGATCTGCTAATAAAGCGGCTGATTGACTCGCTAAGATTGTGTTTCGTGGGTTGTGCTGCTCTTCTTGGGTCAATGGACCTCCAACCCATTTTTTGAAGATTGTTCGTTATGATGCTGGAGATAAAAATGGGATTGGATGATATCTTGCGGGGGTTGGTTTTTGTTTCAGTTTAGAGTTCTTATTTTTTCAGCTTTATGTTTTTGTCGTTTTGAGATGTTTTGTTGTAATCTTGTTCCTGTTGTACTGTGGTGTTATTTTGCTTTTTTTATTGAAGTTTTTTTCGGCAAAAAAAAAAAAGTAAGTTCAGGAGTCTGCCTAGAAAACATCGTGTAATTAACCTAAACGTTTCAGTTGGAATCACCATAGTTTTAGTCGTTACCAACAATATAATGTCGTCAACCTGATATATTTGGCCAAAAAAAAACCTGATATAAGCCTTACGTGGAAGACATACTTAGGAATTATATAATAACATTAATTCATTAATTAAATTTTAAAAACTTAACCTACACGTTATTTTCTATGCAAAAAGAGAACTTCATGCTCTTTAAAATATTTACAGCATATAAATTCTAAATTTATTAATTATATTTGATAATACCCTAGTTTAATTGTCTTAGTCGATAGCTCTAAATTATTTTCATAGGAGGTACTTGTCCACACCAACGGGTGTTAATGAATTTTGTGTTAGGATTTTTGGGAGGAAGAAACATGGAAGCTCTCATAATTTTTTTTTCTTTTTTCTCATGAACTTTGTTTTATTCATAGCTTCATAATGATAGGTACAAATCAGATTCCTTTTATAGAGGAAATACACATAATTAAATAAAAGATAAATAAAATAAAGTAACTACTTATCCCTAAAATCATGTACCCACTAGTTAACTCATATATATATATATATGACTAATTCAAAAACAAACTAAATCTCTAAAATTCAAATCTGATGCAACAGATTCATGCTTCCAATAACAATATTATTTTATTATTATTATTAATTCCCAACATTTTGCGCATATTTAAGGTTAAAATGCACAAACACCCCCTAAGTTTTAGGTCAGGTGCACATAACACCTTTAAGTTTTAAAATTGTGCAGAGACCCCTGAGTTTTCAATTTTGAGCAATTAACACTCTTTTGTTAACTTTCCATCCAAATTCACTGTTAAGTGTCACCTCATCACATTTTGAAAATGTTAAAATCTTATTTTTGGTCCCTCAAATTTGTTCAAAGTTTCGTTTTAGTCCCTCAAGTTTCAAAAAAGTTCTACTATTAAATTATTTTATTGAGTTTGTTAAGTAGCTATCAGCTTTGTGAGCAAATTTCTCTTTTCGGTTAGTATTGTAAGCTTATTTATAGGCTCCTCTTTTATTTGAATGAATGAAGCAAAGCAAGAAGCAAAGTTCATGAAAAAAAAGAAAAAAAGTTTGAGAGAATCCATGTTTCTTCCTCTAAAAAAAATCCTAACAGTGGTATCAAAGCTTTAGATCTGAGAACTTGTGAGTAGCACATCTCTCACATATTGAGATGATGTTGCTACAAAGAATTTTACTAGTGGGAGAATCGAATCCTCGCCATTACTTTAGAGATTTGAGATTTGAGATTTGTGTTGAATAATTGCAAGAGCTCGGTGAAAGAATTGGCTCGAAGAAGATGAGCAATTGAACGTTGCACAAGAAGGGAGAAAAGAAGAAGTGGATCTTTTGTGAGAAGCTTACAAGATTTGATAATTTTTGGAGAGATGGTGCTCTAATGGGTTAACGATGAGAAAGTGCATCATTGAAGCTTCGAAGAAATGATCTATGAACAAGTTGAAGATTTATTAATTAAACTGATTTTTCTTGTAAAGAAATTTCAGTTTAAGGGAGGAAATGTTAGGATTTAGGAATAAATTAGTATTATTAATATTATTAATGTTAGTGGAATAAATAAATAAAATCAGAATTTGAAAAGCATGAGCCGTTGAGTTTTTTTAGGGATTGATTTGTTTAGATTATTTTATTGAATTTGTTAAGTAGCTATCAACTTTGTGAGCAAATTTCTCTTTTCGGTTGGTATTGTAAGCCTATTTATAGGCCTCTCTTTTATTTGAATGAATGAAGCAAAGCAAGAAGCAAAGTTCATGAAAAAAAAAAGAAAAAAAGTTTGAGAGCTTCCATGTTTCTTCCTCTAAAAAAAATCCTAACAAAGAAGCCACTGATGGATGACATTTCTACGTTTTTTGAAAGGAGACGATAATGTTTGATGACTCTTGCCGGCGGCCGCCATAGACGTAAAGTTTGGGAAGGAGAAGAAGGGGAAGAAGAGGAGGAGGCAGCGTGTTGGGTTCTTTCTTTTGTTTTTATTTTTTTATTTTGGCGTAAAATTCACTAAAACGTTCATTTATTTATTTTTCTTACGTTTTGATCTTATTATAAAAGGAAAAGAGCTTTAATGCAAAAAATTAAAATTTTTGAGGTATGAAAATAAATTTTTTTTTTCTCTTTTTTTAATGAAAAAAGTGGATGGAAACTATTTAAGAACTAATAGTATAACTTTTTAGAAAATTGAGGGACTAAAACGAAACTTTTAACAAATTTGAGGAACTAAAAATAAGATTTTGACATTTTCAAAATGTGTTGAGGTGACACTTAACCGTGAATTTGGATGGAAAGTTAACAGAAGGGTGTTAATTGCTTAAAATTGAAAACTCAGGGGTCCTCTCTGCACAATTTTAAAATTCAGGGGTGTTATGTGCACCTGACCTAAAACTCAAGGGATGTTTGTGCATTTTAGCCCATATTTAATAATTATTTCTATTATCCTCCAGACTATGTCAATATGACCGAGAAATAATTTCAAAATATAGAAATGTTTAAACATCATTTTAACTATTATAAATACATCTCTTTTATAATTAATTTTATATTATACACACTTAATTCTTACCTCGGATCTCTCTCATCTTACTCCAAAAATCTTAATTTAACTTAGACATAAAAATTCTTTTTAAAGATATCTCCTTATGTGCCTCTTTTCTTTTTTACTTTTACAAACAATTTGACTGATCCTAATTAAGTAGCTTGAGCCTTGAATGCCAACTTTATATTATTCAATATTTTTTGAACCCACATATCTTATATATATACTAGTAAAGTTTGCGTGTCGCACCCGTTATATTAAAGAGAATGAATCCTTTTCATTTAAATTTTTCTCCATTTCTCTCTATTTGCCTCTATCTTAACCATTCAGTGCATCTAATGGATTTTCCTTCTTCCACATCACCTATTAATATAAAACACACAGTTTTAACGTTTAGTTTTTTCATGAAACAATGCCTTTTGCTTATTTGTTGGAGAAAATTAATTATCTGGTTCTTATATTTTATTTAAAATTTTAATTTAGTCCTTATACTTTTTTTTTCAAANTGACGAAGAAGAAGAAGCTAAGGGGTTTTTGCTTTTTTGAATTTGCATTTTGGTTCAAATTTCAAAATAGTCCTTTTCTAGTTTGTTTTAATCTAAAGAAATGCTTAAATTAGAAAACAGTTCACCTTGAACTTCACACCGTTAATTTGGATGGAAAAAACCACCTGGGACCCTATTTGTTAACGGAGGAAACCACAAGGCCCCCCTTTGACACTTTTTAAACCACAGGGACCCTATCTGAAAATGGGTCAAACTACAAAGCCCTTTTGTGTAATTTACCCTTACAATTTCTAAGGATTGCTCTAATGGGCCTCATGGGAACAACGGTGCGAATATATCTTTTTTGCAAGAAACATGGAGACAAAATCAGGGACAATATTGTAGCTTGAGCCTTCTTACAATATATATATATGAATTTTTTTTTTTTTTTTTAACTGGGAAAGGGAAAAAACAGAACAAAAAACTACATGGAAGGGAGAGCCACTAATCTGGGCATGGAAGTTCCAGTAGCGTCATCCCTTAGAACATATATGAATGTTTTTAATTCTTTCTATGCATTAATCAAAAGAATTATGTTATAAATTGTATAAATTTTTAAAATTATAACTTCTCAATCTTCCATCATTCATAATGTTTTAATAAGTCCTAATTTTGCACATTTTTGGAAGAATATAAAGTTGGTCTAAATTAAAAGCTACTATAGTAGATTCACTAAAAATACTTGCAAAAGAGACACATAAATATTACAAAGAGAGATCTCTGTGAAATATCTTTGATATTTAAGTTATATTAGGATTTCTAGGGAGTAAGATAAAGATGGAACTTTTTTAGTAAAAGAAATCTAACTAACCTAAAATTTGTTGATAGAGGTATTTATATTGAGAGAGAGGCTCACTTTGAATGTTTAGTATTTTAAATTTTTTTCTTTGATTAATCTCAAAGATAATAGAGATTTGTTATGAGATATGTGTAGCCCAACTCGTGATTGTTGCTCTTATAATAGTATAAGAGTCGATTTGGGGGCTGAGCTCTAGACGTATTTGAAAGAGTTATTCAGTATATAATGTATTTTATACATTTTTTCATTTATTATTCTTTCTAATTGTATTTTTCACCTGGCACTTGCCAGCTTTCTTATATGCCCCTTTGTACAGATTAATCAAGTTAGTCATCATTATTGTACATTTGTTCATGGTATCAGAGTCTAGTAATCGATCGCTAAGCTCATTTTCTCTACAAAACGTCTAAGTGCAATTAACGATGACGGATTCTTCGAGTAGCACTACCACTTAGAGTGCTTCTGATGCTACTCACCTGAAGAAATTGGATGATGACCCATTTCTTCTGCACAACTCTGATCATCCCGGGATAATGTTAGTCACTTCGAATTTCACTGGATCCAACTATCTCACTTGAGGCTTTGCCATTCACACTTCTATTGAGGTGAAGGATAAGGTAGGCTTCATCGACGGAACCTTGGATGCCCCTGTTGATTCCGATCTTTTCTGCAAATGGAAACATGTGGGATTCCATGATCAAATCGTGGATCATGAACTCCATTTCCAAGGATATCGCCGACACCCTGATTTATATACCTCTGTTAAAAAGCTGTGGGATGAAATTGAGGAATGCTCTGGCCTGAGCACTGGTCTTCAATTATACCAAATCCAGCGGCAGATTAACTTGATTCAGCAAGGTAATGATATCGTTACTATTTAT
>QANZ01031669.1:0-11165 GCA_003254925.1 Chamaecrista fasciculata | reverse complement strand
TGGATGCTATTACTTTTAGATTTTTGATAAGTCTGGCTGTTAATCAAAGACTTGATATGCATCTGATGGATGTTGTTACAGCCTACTTATATGGATCACTTGATAATGATATATATATATGAAAATCCCTGAAGGATTTAAAATGCCTGAAATATGTAAGTCAAGTGATCGAGGCTTATACTCAATTAAATTGCAAAGATCGTTATATGGATTAAAACAATCCGGGCGCATGTGGTATAATCGCCTCAGTGAATATTTGCTACAAAAAGGGTACAAAAATGATCGGATTTGTCCATGTGTTTTTATATAAAGATCTGAATCAGAATTTGTTATTATTGCAGTATATGTTGATGATTTAAATATCATTGGAACCCCTAAATGTCTTTCAGAAGCAGTAAAACTCTTAAAAGAGGAATTTGAAATGAAAGACCTTGGAAAGACAAAATATTGTCTTGGTTTACAAATTGAACATTTAAAAGAGGGGGTATTTGTTCATCAATCAACATATGTTAAACGGGTCTTAGAACGTTTTTACATGGACAAGGCTCATCCGTTAAGTACGCCTATGGTAGTAAGATCACTTGACGTGACGAAGGACCCTTTCCGTCCCCAAGGGGAAGGTGAAGAACTACTTGGTCCTAATGTGCCATATCTTAGTGCTATTGGAGCCTTGATGTATCTAGCTAATGGCACAAGACCAGATATAGCTTTTTCAGTTAATTTGCTTGCAAGATATAGTTCTTCACCAACCAAACGACATTGGAAAGGAATTCAACATATTTTTAGATACCTTCGTGGAACAATTGATAAAGGTTTATTTTACTCAAATAAATCCAATTCATCATTAATTGGTTATGTCGATGCTGGTTATCTATATGACCCTCACAAAGGGCGATCACAAACAGGCTATTTGTTTACATTTGGTGATACAGCTATCTCTTGGCGTTTAACAAAACAAACTTTAGCAGCTACTTCATCAAATCATGCTGAGTTACTTGCAATTCATGAAGCAAGTCGTGAATGTGTATGGTTGAGATCCATTACCCAACATATTCATCAGTCGTGTGGCCTGTCATCTCATGAGAAGCATCCGAAAATATTGTATGAAGACAATGCTGCTTGTATTGCTCAACTAAAAGACGGCTATATCAAAGGCGACCGAACTAAACATATTTCGCCAAAATTCTTCTTTACTCATGATCTTCAGAAAGATGGTGAAATTAATGTTCAACAAGTTCGTTCAAGTGATAATTTAGCAGATTTGTTCACTAAGGCGTTACCAACTGCAACATTTGAGAAGCTCGTCTATCGAATTGGTATGCGCCGATTAAAAGATCTTCAGTGATGTGATAATGAGGGGGAGATACGCGCTGCACTCTTTTTTCCTTCACCATGGTTTTGTCCCACTGGGTTTTCCTGGTAAGGTTTTTAATGAGGCAGCCTTTAATGCGTATCAATAAATCGTGAATATTCAAGGGGGAGTGTTGTAAATAATTATGTTTGTGACTATTCACATTTTTCTCTTGGTATTCTCCATGTTTAGAAGTTTGTATTTTCCTTTAGTTTCTCCATGCACATGAATATCTTATCCTTTCATAATGTACATTAATTTAGATTCATCTCCCTTGTATATCCTTTAGCCTATAAATAAAGGCTTTAGGGTTTGATGTAACTAAGTAATTTCAGTGGATAATAAGAATTACACTCCTCCTACTTTTCTCTCAACTTTGAGTACTCTTATACCATATATTTTACAACACATATAATTTTTTTCTTGTAATTTTGATAAAATAGCAGTAGTATATAATGGCCGACTATTACTATTTATCATTCCTACTATGTTAGTCCTTCTTTTTTACATCATAATGTGGCCATGTGTCATATTTTCCTTTTTACACAAATCCTTCTTTTTCTTCCTTCTCCTTTCTGCCCCCTTTTCCTTTGCCAACTCTGCCATCGTCGACACTCGCCAGTGGCTCTGACGTGGCGTGTTTTGCTTCGCATGAAAGAGCTCTAAATTCATCTGATTTAAAAATTTCAATATATCTAGCTCCTAAATTAATCTTGTGATTGAAACTAAACAATGTTAAAAAATTGCTAGATATATATAGCAATAGTTTGAAGCCAGAGAAGCATAGTGACATCTTGAAATATTCTCTCATTGCTGTCGTTGTCGCCGCTGATTACGGCTCCGTTTCATTGCAAGGGTGCAAATTGCTTTTAAGAAAAATTATACAACTGATTGAGATGATGTGGCAAAACTCTGAGCATCAGATCAAACGAAAGGTTGAGATTTATTGAATTATAGACCAAATTTCACATTTTGAATTTCACGCGCTTTCGAACAGATAAGGGATATGTCTTATGATTAACAATGGTTTCCAATACTTACGCTTTATAAGGGACACGCCTTCTAAGCATGACTATAATATATTAGCATCACTCACCGGCGTGAAGCTTTGTAATCTATTGTCAATTTGATTTTCGTCTATAGTCCTTCCATTTTCCTTGTATTCCTCGTCGACCACTCATCCAATCCTGAGTTTAACAAACTTCAACACGCATTCACGCCAAAGAGGCTATCTCAACATGAAATTAAAAGAAAGTCTTTCAAAGAGTTCCTTTTGCAATAAACATCAAATAATCTACAAAACACAGATCTTAGATTGTCATTACTATTTTTAGGGTAATTGTCTTTTATTGTCATATTTCTTCCATCCTAAATATTTGTAGAAGAAAGAAATGAATGAATAGAAGAAAGAGATCAATGAATAACTTTGAGACGTGATAAATCTCTATCCTTAAAGAGTGATTATATTGTGAAAATAAGTTAGCATCTTCTAAGATATAACACAACTTTACAAATTATATGTATAATACTACTTCGTGTTACATTTTGTATTGTTTGGATCACTATTTATAATTGACCAAGAGACATAATTCATAAAATATATATACTTTCATTTGAAAGGTATGTCTATTAACTACTAATAGACATTATTTAAAAGATATATCACCAAGAGACACAGTTCAAAAGATATATACTTTCATTTGAAAGGTAAGTAAGTCTATTAACAACTAATAGACACTATTTAAAATATATCTCTTCACAATAAAAGACGTGTCTCTTAATAATTATTATGAGACACCACTTAATAGATGCATTTTTTCAAATTAAAAGACATTAAAGTAAAAAATGAGGGTAATTTTGAAAAAAAAAAAAGTTAACACCAACCTACACTTTTAAGTATTAAAGATAAAGATAAAGATATATTCCAATGTAGGAAGAAATGGTAGGTGAAGGTCAAAACTTCATGGAAGTCATAAAGCAACAGATCATGTGCTTCTTTTCATTAAAAAAAAATGCATGGCTTAGTACAATTGTGAGCCCCAATTACTATATAAATTATATTCCAACCAACCAATGGCTTGGTGTATGTTTTCTTTGGCCGTGAACAACATCTTTTAGAAAAAAGAATTTAAATAAATTAATTAAATTATATGTTTCAATATAAAATAAAATTTAAGATATTACATCCTGTCAGCTTGCTTGGCTATGGAACCAAACTGCATTGCAGCATCCTCTTCTCTCGTCTCCAACCTCGTCTTCTGCTTCTCAAGCTTCATCGTGTTTGCTGAGCTACGTCATCTTGAGTCTTTGTCTAAGGAGATATTAGAATAGTATGAGAAGTTCTTAGTGTTTGAATGGAGTTTTATGTTAGTTTTAGATCAGTATTAGGAGTTTTAATTTAATTTCTTTTTAAATAAATAGTGAACTTGATAATTTAGAATTTTACTTGTCATATTTGAATTCCTCGCATTTTATTAAGCTTGTGGTAAAAATTTAAGAGCAAACAGAGTTTAAAATTTTATTTGAGTTTTTCTCTAGACCCGATAAATAATACCTTCGCGTAAGAACCGAAAGATGTTAAAGACAAAGTTTTCAAAAATAAATTACATGTTTGAAATCCACTTTTCGTAAGGAAAACAACAATATAAATTTGTTTTAGAAAGATTTAAACAATTTTGAACTTTTTCACAAATACCAATTCTTGAGGTATTAGTAGTCTCAAAAACAATTTTAAACAATATAAAACAGATTTAAACACGTATTTGTGGAGGATTATGGTAACTAGGACACTAAGAATTGAAATAAAATAGCAGCTCACACGACTTATAGCATATGTGTTCCCCTAACTTTTGGAAATCGTGTGAGCTGCTATTTTATTTCAATTCTTGGTGTCCTAGTTACCATAATCCACCTCTAATTGCTTAGCATCTCAACCTCCATCTCTATGGGCGAAAGTGTTTTAGGGTTCATCTTAATTCTAAAGTTTCTTATTTAATCCCTCACTTTTGTCAAGTCCAGCAGTGTAATGAGGAAAATTAGTGTGTGAATGAGTCCATTTTCTCAAATTTTTGAGACCCGATAGGAATTCAACATGAAACTTTAATTGGGGTTTTTGACCAAATCTCTTTGTTTCCATGAAAGTATTAGTTTAGATGAGTTCAATGGTGATAAAAATGAGTTCTAGTGCATTATTTTAATTTAGAAAAGGTATTTTAAAAAAATTGATTATTTTGCACAAAACTTTAAAGTTGCATTTTGGTCCTTATTGGTGATTTTGATGGTTTTGATGACTAAATGAAATCCTTTGGAATTATGGAGAGTTTTGAAGTAATAAACTTGAATTTAAAAAGTTAGAATCATTGTATGCAAGTTCAACTTGAAGGGAAAGAATGTCTCAAGTTGTGAGATTTGCTTATTATATTGATTTTGAAATTTGTTTATGAACTAATCTCTAATTCAGGTATTTCAAAGTATTGTTAAAGCTCCCAAATTAATACCCAAGTCCCTCGTTGATCTCTTAGTGTAGGAGTTTGGATAGGCGTTGTGAAGTGGGTGTGTGATTGTCTTTTACTAGCTATTAGCTATTGTGAGGAGTTAGGCATTTGGGTTAATTGAAAGTCAATTCCTAAATTGTTCGATTGAGTCATTGTTTGTGAACGTGTTTGTAGATTTCCCTACACTGGTCGTCGGTGGGAAAGCATAAAGGTGCAGTTATCTATCATCGGAATCAAGGTGAGTGGCTTTCTCCTCCTTGTCCCATGGCTTGATTGTTGATGGATTTTATTTATTTGTGAACTAACTCTTTCACTGACAGTTTTCTCATGGATATAAGTCTTGGCCTGAAAATATGAAGCTTAAGCAATTGGAAAGTCTGCTTGGCGGTCTTGACCAGTTCTCTCACCCAAAGGTTCTTCTTCCTCTGAATTCTGATTCCACCTTTCACACTCTCTTTGTTTCTTCTTCTTCACAGTGTATCAGCGTTTTATTTATTTATTTTTTTTTAATTTTCCCTTTTGCAGGTTGAACTTGAACAATACCCAATTGGACCCCATATTGCTTCTCGGATGCTTTACACTGTATTTCTCTCTTATCCGCACTCCTTCATTTAGCTTCCATCTGATATATCTTGTGTTCTTCTTTTATAATATTGGGTATTTTCCAAATAAAGCTTATTTGGGGAAGGTGGCCTCTGTATATGTATTGTGACAAATTGGGTTCAGCAGTTTGCTCTTAGGTTAAATTTGAAGTTTTTGCTTGTCATGTGTGTGCAATATGTAAAATTGATACTTTTTTTTAATAGTTTTTGCTCTTAGTTTATATTTATGTTAGGGACAGATTGAGGATTTTGTTGAATGTTGTGCATGTGTGTGCAATATGTAAAATTGATACTTTTTTTCAAGATATAATCATTGGGGACGTGAGCAACAAAGTAGTGGCTGACTTTGGATGTGGTTGTGGTACTTTAGGTTTAGCAGCAGCTCTTCTTAGTGCAGAGTGAGTTGCTTTCTTCCCTTTCCGTTTTTACTTTGGCACAATGCAAAATAATTTTATATGAATCGAGTGTAAACTTTCTCCACTTATATATTTTATTCTTTTAATTTGTCTTAGCATTGCTCAGACATGTTTTCGGCATTGATATTGATCCAGAATCTCTTGAGATTGCAGCACTGAATTCTGAGGAGCTTGAGGTATTTTCTTTCTACTGATTGTTGTAAGAAATGAGTGCACAGTTCTCCAGATAACTAGTCTTCAGTTGTGTTAAAAGAGAAATATAGTTTGATATGTTTCAAATATTGTACACACTACACAGTGAAGTTGTTGAAAAACGAAGATTTAGGTAATATCTTAGTATTCTAATAAAATTAGAGGAAATTAAAATTGTTTACCACTAGTATGCTACAAGCTTGACTATTATGTTAAAAATGGTTCCACTGGTTATTGATGCGTCTTTTTGTTTGTTATTCAATTAAACTTGCAGTTGTACCTGGACTTAATTCAGTCTAGTGTCATGGACTTGGGATGGCAAGGTAGTTTTGCACAGATCAATTTTGTCCTAGCTTACTAACCTTCTATGCCTTTTGCATAATTTAGTGTTTGTGTACACTTGAAGTTTTCTGCTGTAATGTATTCATTTTGTGGCCTTGGTATTTTCTGTAGGTCAAATTGTTGATACAGTTGTAATGAACCCGAAAAAAGGGTGTAGACATGGATTTTCTCCATGTTGCTCTGAAGGTAAGCATGTAGGATTTTCTCCTGGCTATAGAACTCTTATTGAACAAATGGTTGATGGGATTTCTAATCTACTAACATTTATCAGGTTGCTTCTCAAGCTGTTTCTTCATTGCATAAGACATCAACAAGAGATGTAAGTTATTTGTATCCCACATTCTAGTTATATGCATAAGCATTAAGCACTGAAGTTTTGGAAGGCTAATCAGAGTTCAGACCTTCTTTTAAAAAAATGTATATATTTGTGTCATACATGACCTCATGCTTACTTTTTATGCATGTTACAATATAATTCTCATTGTATTTTTTCTGTATATTTCTCATGTATTTATACTGTATTTCAGCTATGTATAGTAGGCACTATTCTGTTAGGACTATAGCCAGCTGTAGGATAGAGTTAGTTATGCATTTGTTTCTGTGCCATCACGTGGCTTTAACCAATTGTGGCTGTATATATGTAATCCTTTCTCAGCTTAATGTATTATTCCATTTTTCTCCTGCATTATTTTGTGCATGGTATCAGAAGCCTTGCAACGTTCTATACCTTTCTTCTCTCTGGTGCATTAAGGGAAAATGGAGACATCTCCGAGCGCTACTTCTGCTCAGAGTCCTGCCGTCGTGCCCACTGTTCCTCGTTTGGAGGATGGGCCCCTGGTTTTGCAGCATTCCGATCATCCCGGAATGACGCTTGTTAGTACCCAACTTACTGGTTCGAACTACCTCACCTGGAGTATCGCCGTTCGAACATCTCTTGAGGCCAAGGATAAGGTCGGTTTTATCGATGGCTCTCTCGAAATACCTGATGATGCTGCTCAGTTTCGCAAATGGAAACGCGTTGATTCCATGATTAAGTCATGGATTATGAATTCCATCTCCAAGGACATCGCCGATACCCTTATCTACTGCAGTTCGGCGAAGAAGCTTTGGGAGGAAATCGAAGAACGATATGGAATGAGTACTGGTCCGCAACTTTACCAGATCCAACGTCAAATCTGTTCGATGCAACAGGGGAATGATTCCATTACCACCTATTATGGCAAGCTGCATCGTGCTTGGGACGAGCTTGATCGTCTTGTTCCTCTACCAGCTTGCAAGTGTTCCAACTGTACCTGTGGTGTTACTCAGAAGATGAAGGACATTGTTGCTTGGACTCGTCTCCTTCAATTCCTTATGGGATTGCATCCTGAGTTCGACATTGTTCGCAGTCAGGTTCTTAGTCTTGATCCTCTTCCTAAGGTGAGCAAAGCCTTTGCCATGGTTGCTTCCGCTGAATCACAAAAGAATGTAAGTCTTACCTTCTCTTCCTCTTCTCCTTCTGTCGATGCTAGTGCCCTGTTTGCTAAGTCCTCTGCCCCCAAGACTGATATAGTTCCTTCCCCTAGTAAGAAACGTGATGATTTTAAGAAAACTGATAAATATTGTGACCATTGTGCTTCTGGTGGGCACACCAAGGACACTTGTTTCAAATTACACGGTATTCCTGACTGGTACAAGGACTATAAGGATGCTAAAAAGAAAGGGGGAGGTAAGAAACCTGCTGCTGCATTTGCTAACAATGTTTTTACTGAGTCTGTCACTGATGCTTCTGGTAGTAACATTGAACATAAGGGTGAGGATCTTGCTTCTCTGTTTTCCACCTTCTTTAAGCAAGAAATAGGTAAATACATGCGTGGCAAGGGTCAGGAGGAGCATGCAAGTTATGCCAATGTAGTTGACTTTGCAGGTAGCACTCTACAGCCTAGTAGCCTTTTTTTAAGTAATGATTCATGGATCCTTGATACTGGCGCCTCATCTCATATGTGTTTTAACACATCTCTCTTGCAGCATCTTTCATTACTTCTTCCACCCACTAAAGTACACTTACCTGACTCATCTGTCAAGCTTATTTCACAGCATGGCAGTGTTTTCTTGCATCCTTCATTCACTCTACATAATGTGCTTTATGTTCCTGATTTTCGTTTCAATTTGATATCTGTTAATAAACTTATTCAGGAAACTCATCTCTCTATCACTTTTCACACTCATTATTGTACCTTGCAGGACCCGAAGAGTAATCAAATTCTGGCAGTAGCAGCAGTGAGGGGCAATCTTTATATTTTGGAACCTAGTTCCTTTCATAGTGATGTAATAACAAAACTTTTATCCCAATTTTCCCCTTCAACTGTTTGTACTGCATTACATACTACTGAGCATACATCATCCTTATGGCATCAAAGACTTGGCCATTGTCCACTTTCTACTATTAAGCATATTCCTTCTTTAAAATCTTACACTAATCAGCCTATTTCTGTTTGTGATACCTGTCATCTTGCTAAACAATCTCGCTTACCATTTCCTTTAAGTAAAACAAGAGCTGCTTCTATTTTAGAATTATTGCATACCGACTTATGGGGACCCTATCATCTACCTAGTTTAACTCAAGCTCACTATATTCTTACCATTGTTGATGATCATAGTCGAGTAACTTGGACTTTTCTTTTAAAATTTAAATCTCAAGTTCCAGCAACTCTCACCAATTTCATTACTCAAATTCAAACTCAATATGACACAAAAGTTAAAATTCTTCGCTCAGACAATGGTACTGAGTTCCTTAATCATCAATGCGCTGAATTTTTTTTCAAAACTTGGTATTATTCATCAAACATCTTGTCCCTATACTCCCCAGCAAAATGGGATTGTAGAGCGCAAACATAAGCATCTTCTAGAGGTAGCTCGCAGCTTACTTTTTCATGCCAACCTTCCTTCTACCTTTTGGGGTGAAGCCTTCCTCACAGCTACTCATTTAATAAATCGCATGCCAACCCCTATACTCAATTGGAAATCACCTTTTGAGATATTTCATGGCTTCCAACCTGACTACTCTAGACTAAAAGTTTTTGGAAGCCTTTGTTTTGTCACTATTACCAAACCTCATCAAGACAAATTCTCTCCCCGATGCCATAGATGTATGTTCATTGGTTATGTTGCAGCACAAAAGGCTTACAAAGCCTATGATTTAAAAACTCGTCAGATTTACATCACTCGGGACATCAGGTTTTATGAAAATATTTTTCCCTTCACTGCTGACACTGTCTCACATACTCCTCCTCCAGCATCTTCCCTCACTCTACCTCTTGTCTCTTTTGAAACTCCTTTTGATTTTACTGACTCCTTCTTACCTACTTCCCAGCCCCTTTCTTCTTCTTCTTCTTCTTCTTCTTCATCGTCTGCTTCACCTCCTGATCTTATATCAGTCCCTTCTCCCTCAAATACCCCTCCTCCTCGGGTCAGTACTAGACACAAACAACCCCCTAAATATCTCTCAGACTATATTTGCAATACTTCTATTTCTTCTCCTGTTATTTCTCATTTCTCTACTGATTATATTAACTTTGCCTCTAACGTATCAAAGATTTATGAACCACATACTTACAAACAGGCTGCTAAGCACCCAGAGTGGATCCTAGCTATGCAGCAAGAACTTCAAGCTTTAGAATCTAACAATACTTGGCAGCTTACCTCACTTCCTGCAGGAAAGAAGACTGTTGGTAGTAAATGGGTCTATAGAGTGAAGTATAATGCTGATGGTAGTGTTAATCGCTACAAAGCTCGATTAGTAGCCAAAGGCTACACCCAAATTGCAGGACTAGATTACTTAGACAGCTTCTCTCCAGTTGCCAAAGTGGTCACTGTATGTATCTTCATTGCTCTAGCTACTTGCAAGGGTTGGCCAATTCATCAATTGGACATCAACAACGCCTTCCTCCATGGTACCTTGAAGGAGGAGGTTTACCTTGATCTTCCTGAAGGATATGACAAAGGTTCTAAAGGCCAAGTCTGCAAGCTTCACAAGTCTCTCTACGGGCTTAAACAAGCTTCAAGGGAGTGGAATAGTGAGTTCACTTCTCAAATTACCAACTTTGGTTTTGTTCAGTCGAGCAATGATAATTGTCTCTTTACCAAGGAATGTCCAAATGGCTTCCTTGCCTTGATCCTTTATGTAGATGATATGTTACTTACAGGGCCTAGTGAGGATGACATTTCTGAGGTCAAACAATATTTGGACACTGTTTTTAGCATCAAAGACTTAGGATTGGCAAAATACTTTCTTGGTGTGGAGATAGCTCGTAGTCCTCAAGGCACTTTCCTTTCCCAACGCAAATACATTCTTGATATCATCACTGATACACATCTCACAAATGCCTCCCCTGTCATTACCCCTCTGCCTAAAGGACACAAGTTTGATGCTACTTCACCACCACTAGATGATGTTGAGCAATACAGACGCCTCATTGGACGTTTACTATACTGGAGTCTCACACGCCCTGATCTTACCTACAGTGTTCAACAACTTAGCCAATTTGTCTCTTCCCCTTGCGAGACACATCTTCAGGCTGCCCTTCATGTTGTTAAATATCTTAAGGGTACAACTGACATAGGCCTTTTCTACTCCTCCACTTCCACACTTGCCATTACTGCTTACTGCGACAGTGATTGGGCATCATGTCCCCAAACACGCCGCTCTTTGTCTGGCTATTGCATTCTCTTGGGCTCCAATGCCATTTCTGTTGGAGATTGTGCCCTAGGGCCAATCATTTTATAAATA